>JAJOZX010000176.1:985000-1082500 GCA_023014485.1 Bathynomus jamesi
TCTCCGTTTATTGCATATATATGTATATATGGGTATATATATATATATATATATATATATATATATATATATATATATATATATATTATTTATTTTTCTTTCATTTTTTTTTTTTTCTGTAACCTATATATAGGCTGTAACCAATGTTCCCTCTAATTTTTTTTAGTCCGTGTGCGCAAGAAATTTTCGTTGTGCATACATTTCGATTCATGGTGAAAAATTGTGCACAAATACTTCACAAATATTATTTCCATAAGGTGATAGCTTCATCATTAAGGTACTATTAAATGGATATTAAAAACTGTTTACAACATTATACGGGCTCCAATAAACCTTAGCCCCCCCGCCCATGGCCGAAACCAGCGCTGTCCAACTGACGGCCCGCGGGATGGACTTTTGCCAAATTTCATTTCTGAATTTTCTTCCCTATTTTGTCATTTCTAGTAGGGAGAACAACATTCAGCGGGTTCCTAAGTCGTATTAACCAACAGTGTATGATTATAGGCAACATCTTGGCCGCGCTTTATAGAAGTTGGACAGCACTGGCCTAAACCATTAGAGGTAGAGTAAAACTAAACATATCTTACAAAAGAGAATTTAATCCTGCATTTAATGAGAAACAATTAAAACTTGGTGTTCCCGCCATTGGCTTCCAAGACAGCTTGAATTCGCTTTGGGTAGCTTGCCAAAAGTGACGTGAATAGATCTTGATCGTTACGCAAATTTGCTAAAACAGTTTCAATGTGTTGCGTCATTGTATCCTTCGAAAATCGATTTGCTGCAGGTTCTTGAAACAAGAGACATTCAATCTTGTCCTTTATAACTGATTTAATGTGTTCACAGACGTTCAGGTCAGGAGAATTTCCTGGCCATTCTTCATTTCCAAAGAAATCGATCTCATGGTTCCGCAACAACTGTTGAGTGGCTAATGCCTTAAAGCAGGGGGTCTTATCGTGCAGAAGTGTGACCTGATCGACATCCATAACATTGTTTGGGTTTCTTAGAAAAGGAATGACATGCTGGGATAGAATAATATCACGAAAATACTGTCCATCCCAACTCTGACCATTTGACTTCAGCACCCACATGAGCTTCTTTGCAGTGAACAAAACAAACACACCAACACAGTCTGGACTTTTTAATAATTCGCGATAATGTTCATTGTCATCGATTTCATCTGGTGTTGTGGCCCACACTCGATCATTTTGGTAGTTAGGCCGACGTGTTACGTAAACAAAAAATTCATCGGAGACAGCTAAATGCATGAAATCATCCACATCCCAATCTTCAAGATAATGGGCAAACCACATTCTATCATCGATGTTAAGTTGAGTTTTTCTTAGCTTTGGAAGTTCATGCCAAGGCTTTAAACCTTGCCTATGACGGTACAGTCGAATGATCTCACCACTAACGATCTTTCCTCTCAACACTTCGATCTCTCTAGAAAGTTTAGCACAGCTGTTTTTCCGCTTACGCGTACCGCTTTCAATGATGTCCTTTGTTTCCTGAGAGAGTGGCAAATTTGGGCGCCCAGATTTGGTTGTATCCATTTCATATTCATCCAAAGTTTTATTCCAATTTCTTTTGACGAAGTCCTCACTTCTTCGCAACTTTTTGGCAACCCATGAACGTGTTATAAAGGTGGCTCCAGCATCACGAGCTTCCTGAAATGTTATTGCTCGTATGCGATCTATCACACGTTGCCTCTCCGAATCACGAATTAATTGAGAAGCCATTATATTATCACTTTATCAGCTAGAGTAATTTTAATACCTGCAACAAATAAAGAATTTTATATATTTTTATAATCACTAAAAACTATTTCGATATAAGTAAACATGTAAGCTGCAAATGGGGGGGCTAAGGTTTTTTGGAACCCCTTATATTCTTAAAAAAGAAAACATTTTATCCATTCTGAAAATATGAATAAAATAAAAAATAGTAAAATAAAATTCAACAAAATAAAGAAATAAAATAAAAATAACATTAATTGAAAATGACTATTTTAGTTATCATTTCTCAAAACAATTTTTAGCATTTAGCAATTTAAAATAGACTCTCAAGATTAATACATGATTTTATCCATTCACAAAATAGGAATAAAATAAAAAATAATAAAATTCAATAAAAGAAAATGTAATCAAAATAACATTAAATGAAAGTGCCTTTCATTTAAGTATGATTATGATTTCTCCCTACGATCTTCAGCATTTGCCCATTCCAAATAAACTCTATGAAGATTAATACATCCGTCATCATTCAGGTAACTTTTAATTCGCATGAGCATGTCCAAATGATTTTCTTTCAAGCGGTTTCTTAATTTGTTCTTTGTAGAATTCATTAAACTGAAATTTTTTAAATTACTTCATTTACTATCGTGACTCATGATACGCTTGAGCCTGTGCGCATTTTATTTTGCTGTGTGCGCGGGTTTCATAACGTGTGTGCGCGCGCACACGCGCACACCTTAGAGGGAACATTGGCTGTAACCCTTTTATGTACTTCAGTGTTCCTGAGGATGTCATTAGACGAAAGCGCTTGAGCACCATTTTTTGTTTCCTTTCCTTCGTGGTTTTATTCATCATAAATATTTTTCACGTGTTACTTTCATGAAATAATTTTCATATATATATATATATATATATATATATATAGGCTGTCCCAAAAAAATATATACTCTTTATAGCATCATATATTTTATAATTTAAAAAAAAAAAAAAATATATTGTTATAGCAATTGCCAATGAAAGGTAAATTAGTAATCTAAGTGATCAAAATGTTATAGCGAGTTGTTTGCATATAAAATTCAATTAACTACGCCAAGTGCTCAAAATGTTCTCCGGCGGCATGAATGCACTTTTGAATGCGTCGACTAACTGATTCGCAAACATGGACTAATGTGGATACTGTGAGGGTCCCGCACTTTTCCCTAATTGCATCCTTAAGGTGTTCGAATGTTGCAGGTCTTCTATCATAAACTGCATCCTTCAGGTAGCCCCACAAGTAAAAATCAAGTGGAATAAAGTCCGGTGAACGTGGAGGATACTCAACGCTTCCTCTTCGTCCTATCCAACGGTTAGGCAACGTTTCATCGAGGTACCTTCTGACATCACAATAATAATGAGGAGGGGGCTCCATCTTGTTGAAAGTAAAAGTCGTCGTTTCCTATCAACTTCCGAACTGCAGGTATAATTTCTGTCGGCAGCATGTCGAGATATGCGGCACCGGTAACTGTCCCATTAAAGAAAAATGGTCCAACCAACCCCTGGATGATAAACCACACCATGCTGTTAATCCTGGTAAATTAACATGTTTATCCACATAAACGTGTGGATTATCAAGTGACCAGTACCTGCAGTTGTGTCGATTTACTGTGCCATTCAGCTTGAAGGTAGCTTCATCAGACCACACGATTTTTTTGTATTGAAAGTGCATTCATGCCGCCGTAGAACATTTTGAGCACTTGGCGAGTTAATTAAATTTTATATACAAACAACTCGCTATAACATTTTGATCACTTAGATTACTAATTTACCTTTCATTGGCAATTGCTATAACAATACAGGGTGTACATAAAGTCAAGATCTATTTTTGTGAAGCACTTGGAAATTATATGTAATTCAATCATAAAATGATAAAGTGGTAACATTTATTAAATAATTAAGAGTAGGATTCGACGTGACGCTCATCAGTATCCCTGCACAGCTCAAATCATTCCGCAGCATTTCTAAACACATTCTGGAGCATTTGCGGGGTTATGTTATCTGCAGCAGTTCGTATACGTGTACGTTAGGGTGGAGTGAAAATGGCCGAAAAATCTTTTTTTGTTAATTTTAACTTACTTGAGGTTTTAAAAGTTGCCAATGGACTAATAGAACAATATGCAAAAAAGTTTATTAAAATCAGACAATCTTTTGATCGACCACCAGACGTTATAAGTTTACAATAATATATGATTTTACACAAAAATACCTAAAATACGAGTAAACATCAGACTATATATTTTTAGTTATTTTGGCACACTATTATGCTAACGATAGAGTCTAAGTTATGCATGCATGGTTAATTCAGAATTGATAGTCACGTTTAGACTCAAGTTTCGGCATAAGCTGCCGAGAAGCGACGCGAGCCCGAATAAATCCTTGGCGGGACGTCTCGCCACACAGCCGCTGAAGCTTCGGTAACTAGGTTCACGCATCTTTCCACCGCCTGTGTGTGACAAGGGAAGCGAGGGAAGAGGACACTTGGTGAAATTTGAGCAGAGATCATGTCGTTCAATTCGTTGTCCGTCATATCCATCGTAACAGGAGGCTCCGTCACGGTCAAAGTCTGCCAATCGACCATGTCCTGGTATTCGGTCGCGTCGAGGTTGAGCGGTGGCACTCGAAACCTGCGGATTTTGTTCGCAGACACATGTGATGTTGCCTTCATGATTCTTCTGAGTCCGAGTTCCCTTATATGTGGTCGCTCATCTGTGATCATGGCTAATAGCACGTTCTCGGGTTGTCCGCAGAAGCCGTTTCGCCGAATCACCGGGTCGACGACTTTCTTTAGAGAGGAGCTGAGGTACCGTGTTCTCACCATCATCCCGTGCAGATGTTTGGCTCCATCTTTGCATGATGGCTGCGTCTTGATGGCGAACCATGTTGGGGCGTAGACCCGGATGATGAATGTGACAAGAGTTTTGATGTTGTTGGATGGTGCATCGAGGCCAACATAGAGGCGGAGGATTCTGTTGGCAGTTGTCAACCATCGCGAGTGGTTCAATGGTCCCGGTTTTCGCAATGCTAGATCACAGGGACAGTGTCCTTCACTGACAGCTTGACACATCTGCCACAGGTACTGCTGGTCAGTGCTCAGGTCCTTCACGTCAACATGCGGCAGTGGCTGTAATGGAGATATAGGTTCATACGATGTTATATGGAGTTCCGTGCATGCTGTGAGAGATTTCCCTATCGGTCCTGAGAAGCACTTACAGTAGGTCCTGTAGTTGCTCCATCTAAATGCTGAAACAGGTGTCGCAGGGGGAGCTCGTTAGCATGTAATAAGCACACGAGCCATTGCAGCGGTTTTTGTAGTAATTCCTCAAGCTGCCGAATAACTCCGCCATTATGTCCAGTGTTGACAGCGGTTCCGTCGCATCCGACGACTTTCACACTGTCGAGATCCACACTTCGCGCAGCCAAGCATTCAAAGATTACTTTGGAAATCGCCTTGCTTGATCCACTTGACGGCGTCACGTGGCCAAAGTACGATGAACCTGGTTCACAAATAATGCTGACGTGCTCTTCTGTATCTGTGTCCCGGTGGCCATGTCCTGCGGCGTCTCGTACATTTTTCATCGTTCTATCCTTTCGACCGTCGAAGTACAATACAGGCAAGTCTGTCATACTGCTGTCTAGTTTTGTCAGTTCTTGACGAGTTCTACTTCTTTCTCGGCGAATTTTACTACGATCAATGACTTTGGAGGTGTCATTTGTAGACACAATTCCAATGTCTTGTAGCACGGATGAGGCAATAACGGCTGCTGCTCGATCTGAGCCGCCCGTTCTATCGCACGCTTTAGCCAAACATGGTAATCGTACAGTCATCGTCATTCTTTGACGTTTACTCTCCAGTGTCGATAGATCAGGTTTACAGTGTGACTTAGATAGGGTGTATTCTTCGTCGCTGTTGTCGGTGTCGTCGTCCTTGTCTTCCTCGTTGTAGCTTCCAGAATTGCATTGCTGCTTCGATTGTTCTTGGTGAATGCTGTGTCTTCTCGATTCACAGACTTTCCTGGATATTTTCTTCTGTAGCTTTGTTGTTTCCACCAAATCGATGCCTCCTATAATCATCTTTCTGGCTCCTCTCTGGTCCTCTAGAAACTTTCTTTCTTTGAGTGGTACTTTGTCCGCTCTTTCGCACTTACAGCTCATGACGAAATCTACACATTTGCATTTGCTAATGTCGAAGAGTTTATCTGCGTCTTCTCTGAACTGTTCAAGTTGTTGCTTGTAGTTGTCGTTGTCCTTCCGAGCCTTGTATGGTTTCAAGATTTTCTTGTATTTCTCGTTGTACGGTCTGAGCGTTTCAATCACTCGTCCGTGCGTCACTGTCGGAAGAGACGCTTTCTCCCAAACAAGTTCAACATCAACGCAAACTTTTTTTGATACTTCGGCGAACGGTGGATATTTGTTATTCTTCGTTGTCAGCTGTTGTCTTGTATGGATGTAAGCCATCATAACATCAGCGTAGGTGGGAAGAACATTTGTGGGTATCTCGCGTGGCGCGCCAAAAATCACACATGCCGCCTTCTCCCTCGTAATAATTTCCATTCTGAAAAAAAAAAACAATTATTATAAATTGTAAGCAATGTAAGACTATTAAAAAATTTCTGCAAGAAAAAGAAATATCAAATTAATACTGTCACACTCACTTGTCAAACACCTATAAACAGATATCAATATGTAATTAACTTACTTTTAATATCAAGTTTCACGAAAAATGATGATAACAGCACAAATAACCTTCAATTCTCACTGCCACATGTGCACTGAACTTGGCGGAGCAGCCGCGCTTTGCATATTACTCACTCTCCCCCCACTCCCAATCTCCCATCCCCTCTGACTCACGGACTGCATATGTTATCGCACCAAATCACTATCATCACTGAAACTAGCATTAAATCAATGTATGGTTAACTAAACTCTTTCTTATCTCACTTACTCACATCAGCTCTAATAATTTGGCCACCCTCTGTAATTGCCATTAATTTACATTCCACACATGTTGTAATCTTAAATGTCAACCTCAAGTATGCAATAACACAGTCTACAGCAAACTAAGCTGTTAATTATTTGCATAAACATGGATGAAAGACCAGCATCTTGGATGAATCCTGATAGGCAAAGCGATCGTTAAAACATGAAATATGCCATATATTAAAATCGCTGGTGGTCAATCAAGCAATGCTTCAATTGTATTATAATTTCACATGCTTGTTTCTAAAGCCCATTGGCAACTTTTCCACACTCAAGTAAATTAAAAATCCAAAAATGATATTTTCATTCCACCTTAGTGTACGTAAGTTTTCAAGACTCGTAATCTTCGTCTGATAGACGTGCGACTTGATAAAGCCCCATGCAAAGAAATCTAAAGGGGTTAAATCTGGTGATCTCGCTGGCCAAGGTCTGTTGCTTCCGCGTCCGATCCAGCGATTTGGAAAACGTCCATTTAGATAATCCTGAACAATTTTAGCATAGTGACAAGGAGCACCATCATGTTGATAGACGACGGGGATAGGATTGTTAGTACCGTCGTCTATCAACATGATGGTGCTCCTTGTCACTATGCCAAAATTGTTCAGGATTATCTAAATGGACGTTTTCCAAATCGCTGGATCTGACGCGGAAGCAACAGACCTTGGCCAGCGAGATCACCAGATTTAACACCTTTAGATTTCTTTGCATGGGGCCTTATCAAATCGCACGTCTATCAGACGAAGATTACGAGTCTTGTAAACTTACGTACACGTATACGAACTGCTGCAGATAACATAACCCCGCAAATGCTTCAGAATGTGTTTAGAAATGCTGCGGAACGATTTGAGCTGTGCAGGGATACTGATGGGCGTCAGGTCGAATCCTACTCTTAATTATTTAATAAATGTTACCACTTTATCATTGAATTCCATATAATTTCCAAGTGCTTCACAAAAATAGATCCTGACTTTATGTACACCCTGTATATTGTTTGGTTTTTTTAATTATAAAATATGTGATGCTATAAAGAGTATATAGTTTTTTTTGGGACTCCCTGTGTATATATATATATATATATATATATATATATATATACATATACATATATATATATATGTATGTATATATATATATATATATATATATATATATATATATATATATATGTATTTTTTTTAATTGGAGTTGTTTAACCTCCTTCGCAACATCTAAAGTCATATGACGAAGGGGACCTACAGCTTTACGTGGGATCCGAACCACGGATCGCTACATAATCTGAGCGCGGAGGACGACGGTCTCCCATCCAACTATAACTCAGACCCAGTGTCGCTTAACTTCGCTGATCTCTGGGAAGCGGGGTTACGACAATGGCCACGACGTAGCCCATATATATATATATATATATAGTGTGTGTGTGTGTGTGTGTGTGTGTGTATATATATATATATATATATATATTAGGGTGTCACTTAAATGCAAAGTTTGAAATTTTCATGCTGACACCCCGCGAATCTATTCCATTGGTAAAAAAAACATGGTGACTGAAAAATCTTTTATTTGAATAACTATAAAAGGTCGCCCCCGCCTTCCAAAGTTTAATGCCTGCGCGGCGTCTCCATAATCGTTCATTAGATATCTATATATCTCTATATATGTGTGTGTGTGTGTGTCTGTGTGTGTCTGAATATCTGAGAAATAAAGTGAACAATACTTAACGATTCACCGTTTCTCATTTCAGCTACGTGATTTCTGGTGATGGAAACCCGGAAGTGTATATACCTATTAGGGGCAGCGGTTGATGAGGTGAAAGGATGCAAGCTTCCTTCCTACAGGCAAGCATTCGGTTACTTCCTTTACCTTCACCATGAAAAGAAAATGACAATACGTGACGCGTTGAGGAAGTCACTTCGAGCAGTGATGTCCTTCTGGGAGAAAGCTCACATTCCAACCAGACTCGAGACACACTGCGTCAGCAAACTGGATAAAGTCTTCAAGGAGTGGAAAGGACTCAAAAAACACGCCTCAAGGACGAGCGATTCACACAAGACGAAAGAAAAAGAATTCATTGAACGCCTCGATCGTCTCTTTGACATCGCCCACGCTGATTGTGAGAAATTGGTCAAGTACCCAGAGGATTGGGAGTTCCTTCAGCAGCAGCGCCAGAAAGGACGTCCAGGTTCAATGGCAGGTTTGGACATTAGGGCGGATCGAAAATGAGGTTTTTAAACTTTTTTTCGAAATTCAAATATGGCTAGTGCGGAAATTATGTGGGTGCTATAGATAATGACTGTGCATAAATATTAGTCCTGCGAAATTATATCTTCAGGTGCCACAAAGCCGTCGAAAAAAGTGAAATATAATGATTTTCTTATATTCTGCATTAGTACAATAACTGAAACTTACTTGTTATTATTATATATTAAGTGTTCCAATTACCAAAATAGTTACTGAATTACGCAGCTCTTAGTTTATTTAGATCAATGTTCTTTTGATTAATGATCTAAATAATCCAGAACTCACCACGAGGAGGTGGCTGCGTGTCGAGCTCCACCCATGCCCTCCCAACCACCCATCCTTGCGCATGTTTTTTTCTATTAACGTTTTATTTAAACTTTATATTCAGCTTTACTTTCGAATGATGGCATTTTTTTACGTGACTGAAGTGTTGATCTTATGAAGCCATCTCGCGCGTTCAATCCAAATACTTTTGATGATGCTTCAGTCACTAATTTTACCATTCTTTCTACTACTTGTGTATGACAAGGGAATTTCTCGAATGGAGGGGTACTCTTGTTTTCTATGAATTCTTCAATCTCATTTTCTGTCAGGTGTCTTGTCACAGGTGGTTCAGTAACAATGCATTTTTGCCAATTAATTAAATCAGTATAATCAGTAGCTTCAAATTGAGTAACAGGTACTGTGAAACGCCTCACAACTTTTTCCTTGTTTGTTTGCCTTGCTTTCTTTATTCGCCTCCACGCTAATTCTCTTATGGCGCTGCGGTCATCATGAATCATTGATGCTAGAATATTTTCTGGATTTGCAAAAAATGTATTTCTTTGTATGACAGGGTTTACAATATCCTTTACTTCGTCATTCAGTGTTCTTGTTAGTTCAATAGTTTTGAAAACATGTTTTGAGCCATTGACAAAAGACGTACTTTGCTTAATAGAAAACCACATTGGGATGTAGACCTTCATTATAAAAGAAGCAATGTTCATGAGGTTCTCAGATGGACTTACAGTTGAAACGTATAGACGAAGCAAACGATTTGCTGTAGTCAGCCATCGTGAATGTGCCATTTTGCCAACGCCTGGAGAGCAATATCCCTTTGTTATGGCCTGATGAATATCAATTAGATATTTTTGGACGGTGCTAAGATCTTCACAGTCTACAGTTGGTTCCTCAGCATCAATCCTTTCAAACTCGACAATAGGAAGACTCTCACAGTTCTCTAATTCCCTGCCAATAGCACCGGTGAATCCGCGGGGGCCAGATGTTTTTCCATCCAGCTTTGCAACTAAATGGCGTAATGGCAATTCATTGGCATGGAGCTGGCACACTAAATGTTGAACTGGCTTCTTCAGCTTCAATTCTATAAGCCTTATAACGCCTCCCTTTTCTCCAGTGTTGACTGCTGCACCATCGCATCCAATGGCAACAAGGTTTTCCAGGTTCATGTCATTATTTCCAATATACTCAAACATTCCTTTACATATTTCTTCAGCTGATCCAGAATTCACAGAATAATGGCCCAAATAATCTGAACCAGGTTCTCTCACTAAAGTGATAAGTTCTTCTGTTACCTTCTTCTGATATACTTTGGACTCTTTTTTTTCTTGGAAGAGTGTAGAATCTTTTCGACCATCAAAATAGATTCCTCTGATTGGGACCTGATTTTGATCTTTCATAATTTCTGATCTCTTCTTTTGTCTTTCTCTTCTGATTTTACTCCTATCCACTACTTCAGATGTATTGTCAATAGAAACTTCTCCAATATCTTGCAATACTGCACTAACAATGAATGCTGCAGCTCGATCTGAAACTGCAGTCCTGTCACAAGCAGTAGCCACTGAAGGTAGATTTGTAGTTTCCTTTTCTTGAATAATTGTTCTTCAGGTTGTTCGAGCTTTCTCTTCGAGCTAACTGGCTCTGGAAATGTATCGTCTGATATTTCGCCAGATTCACTTTCACTATTTGATGTCGATGATGATAATTCAACATTTGTATCCTGCAATTTCTCCTGTGAAGATTCTTTGGTGAGCCTCACAGCTTCTTTTTGCTTTCTTAGCAACGTAGATGCTTTTTTCTTTGAGAGTGTAATATCTACTCTATCAATAAACAGTTTTCTTTCACTCCTTTGATCTAAGAGGAACGTCACTTCTTCCTTTGGAACCGTTTTTTCTTTGGGACAAGAACATTGTGTTAGTACTTTGCACTTGCACGCTGCAATGTCAAAAAGTTTCGTGTGTGCTTCTTTTTTGAACATATCAATCTTTGCTTTATAAGCTTCAGAATTTTTTCTGCTTTGGTATGGCTTCATAATGACACGATACTTTTCGTGGTAGCTTCTGAACATTGTTTCAATTCGCCTGTCTGACAGAATTGGGACTGAAGCACTTTCCAAAATTATTTTCAATTTATCAACAACTTGTTCTAATATTTGAGATATTGAAGGATCTTTATTAGTATTCTGTTTCAAATCGTTTCTTACAAACAAGTAATATTTAAAAACTCCTTCGTATGTAGGAAGATTCCTGTGCCACAAATCTTCCCCCATACCAAACATGGGGCACTCAGTTGAGGCCCTGGTTGATTTTGCACAAACTCGAGACATTTTGAAAGTATACAAATCTGAAAAAGAAAGAGCTAATATCAATTATACGTTAATTTCAGTTAATAGTACATGGCAAACTTAGGGCAACACAATACAGAAATGCGAAATATATAAGAAATATAGTTTAGACTATCTGAGTAACGCCAACAACAAAACACCCACCTGCTACGAGAGCGACAGCTACACTGAACCGAGGTACTCACGTGACAGCTGAGTGAGCTGACTATAGAAAACTGTTTTTAGAGAATAGAAACTTTTTTTAAAGGTTGACTGAGCTATTTTTATACAAGTGTGAATAAATTCTTGTCTATTGTGCATCGTGGACTCTTCTATAATTATTGGTTAAAATCTGCTTTTTTCAATTTTTTTCAATATTGAAGGTCATTGTGGCACCTGAAGATATTAATGTTATGATTTTAAATTTATACCAGCTTATTTCCTCACTACTCCACACATTTTCCACACTAGCCAATTTGAAAATTCGAAAAATGAGGTTTTCACTCCGCCCTATTGGACATGACCCATCAGCGCCAAGTCAAAGATTGTACTCGACGTCGGGAGGAAGAGGAGAAACGAAGAAAGCGATCAGCAGCTGAAATGGAGGCAGTATCCAACGAAGCGGTTTTGGAGTCCTCATCCTCCAGCTCAGATGATAGCGAAGAAAAGGGAGCATGTGGTGGTTCGTTAGCGTCTAAACAAAGAGCAACGAAGAACATCATGACATCGGAATTGGCGGCAGCGCTTGATCGCACGCAACTCTCGTCAAGAAAGGCCACATATCTGCTGTTTGAGGCAGCTTCCAGCTTAGGGCATGATGCTAGCGACTACAACATCAATCGTGGATCCATTCATCGTCAGCGTGAAAAATTCCGTACCCTTAAGGCTCGGCAACTGAAGAGCGAGTTCCAAGGCAATAGTCCGTTGACTGTTCACTGGGACGGAAAACTCATGCAAGATCTGACGTCACGAGAATATGTTGACCGCTTACCTATTCTTGTATCTGGCTCCGGGACAGAGCAGCTCCTCGGGGTGCCAAAACTTCTGTCAGGAACCGCGCTGGCACAAACAAATGCCATCATAGATTGCCTGAATGAATGGGGAGTGACCGATCATGTCAAATCTATGTGTTTCGACACAACCGCGAAAAACACAGGCCACCGTGGAGGAACTTGTGTTCTTCTGGAAGAAAAAGTTGGACGTGACCTGTTACACTGCGCATGCAGACACCATGTACTGGAGTTGGTGCTACAGGCGGCATTCGCAGCATCGCTAGATTCAGTATCTACCGGTCCAGAAATTCTGCTTTTCAAGCGCTTCCATGATTATTGGACCCGCATTGACCAGCAACAGTTCCAAACTGCGGACACAGATGCGTTCACCAAAGCAGCTATTTTTAAGCATAGAACGGAGCTCATTGAGTTTGCAAAATCACAAGCACTTCAAGTTCGTGATGACTATCAGGAATTCCTCGATCTTTCCGTCATCTTTCTTGGAGGAGTTCCATGCAAGGGACTAAACTTCCGCGCCCCTGGTGCTATGCACCGAGCGAGATGGATGGCTAAGGGGCTCTATGCCATCAAGATCTGGCTCTTCCGAAGACAGTTTAAACTGACGAACACTGAGGAACGCGGAATTCGAGATATCTGCCTCTTTTCTGTTCTAGTTTACATGAAAGCGTGGGCAACAGCTCATCTGTCCATCGAAGCTCCGCTGAATGATTGGGAATTGATGAGGACGCTCCTTCGATACCCGCACAAGAAGATCTCTGATGGTACCACCAAGAAGCTGTCTGCGCACCTGTGGTACCATTCGGAGGAGGCAGTGGGTCTGGCGTTCTTTGATGAGAGGATATCGATGGAAGTGAAGTGCAGCATGGTTGCAGCGTTAGATCAAGAAGCCCCTCACATGCCGCCAAAACGACCTTTGGTTCTTGATACTATGTTCCTCAGTGACAGCAAAGGACTGGAGCAACTGATCACAAAGAACACCCGAGGATTCTTCTCAAAACTTCAGTTGCCAGATTGCTTTCTGCTCCACCATCCCAGTTCATGGACGTCAAACTCTGAATACGTGCAAGCTCGGGATGTGGTCTCCAAACTTGCAGTGGTGAACGACAGAGCAGAACGGGCCGTGGCTCTGGTGAAGGAGCTGAACGGAAAGTTGACAGTGAAAGAAGAACAGCTCCAGTTCCTCGTTCAAGTTGTCACTGACCACAGAAAGCAACACCCAGCTCCGAACAAATCAGCATTAGTGAGGACGCGAAAGAACTAATCACTGATCAGCGTATGAGCACCAATTATTCTGCTACTGTATATGTATTTTATTTCTCAAAGTTTTGCTTTTGTTGCTTCTCCATTTTGTACCATTATTCGCCAAATTATGTCTTCTATTTTGATTATATAATAAACTGTTTGTATTCTTTGCGTTTTTAAGTGTCTTACTTTCGTTATTTCACCAAATTGCCTTGTTTTTTATTATCTGGTTCGGCCCAAGCTGTGAACACTGAACAGCTTGTTGACGTCAACAAATGGGTCTTGTTTTCAGTGACGAGGGCGACCTTTAAATGATGACCAATCAGGACCAAATTTCTCTTCCGTATGTTTTACACCAAATGGAACAATTTTAGGGAGTGTCATAGGAAAATATCCATCGTTTAATTTTCCCCCTATTGCCTAGTGACACCCTAATATATATATATATATAATATATATATATATATATATCTGTGTGTGTATATATATATATATCTGTGTGTGTATATATATATATATATGTGTGTATATATATATATATATATATATATATGTACAGTGCCCGCGAAAAGTATCCGATCACCCTTGAAATTTGTATTTTTTACATAAAAAACAATGTTTAAATGTATACTAACCTTATATTAGTATTTTGTCATCTGTCCTTTGGTTTGGATGACTTGTTCTAGACGTTTTGGCATGGATTTAATCAAGTTTTGACAAACTTCCACTGATATTTCCTTGCACCATACCTTTTTGATGGCCTCTTGTAATTTTTCGACTGAGCCAGTGTCGTGGCATTCAACCTTATTTTTTATTATTAGCCACAGATTTTCTATCGGATTGAGATCTGGACTATTACCAGGCCAATCCAAAATATCAAATTTATTGTCAGTAATCCATTTTGTCACTATTTTGGCCCTGTGACATGGTGCACCATCATGCATGTATGTTTTTGTCCTTTGGATTGCCATTGCCATTGGAAGTTTATCCTGTAGCATTGCTAAATACCGTGCACCATTCATAGTTGTGTTCTTCGGAAGAAAATATAAGTTTCCACGCCCATAGTAACCGAAACAACCCCAAACCATCACACTTGGAGGGTGTTTCATTGTCTTTAGGGTGTATTTAGGGTCCATCCTATTTGAGCCAATAGGCCGGCGAACCTTTTTTGGACAACTTCTGAATGTCAAAAATGTCGACTCATCGCTAAATAAAACCTTCTTCCAGTCATCAACAGTCCAATGAATGTATTTTTTACAAAATGCGACACGTTTTTTACGCATTTTTTCATTAATGAACGGTTTCTTAGCAGCATGGCGAGATGGTAATCCGAGTTCTTTTTGGAGCCGCTCCTGGATAGTTCGTTCAGAAACACCAGATAACAAATTATTCATATTAAATTTTATTTCTTTCGCAGTTATTGTTGGGTTTTTCAATACTAAACGTTTCATAAGTTTGTCTGTTCGCGAATTTGTTTTTCTCGGTCTGCCAGATCGTTTTTTAGGGACTGGCGTGGTTAGGCCACCATTGTTCTTAGCCCTTGAAACCCATAAATTAACGGTACTTTGGGATATGTTTAATTCCTTAGCTATCTGTCTCTGTGATTTCCCACATGCATGCAAAGCAAAAATAGCACCTCGACAATCACTCTTAAGTTGTTTTTTAGCACACATTATATATAAATTTTATTTACACCACTTTCTGTAAAAAAAAAAAAATATCAAGAAATTTGCACAAACAGTGAAATCTGACAAATTTGAGACACAGCCACCCGCAACGAAGGCTACCAGAACACTAATTTGAGAATGCGTTGGATAGCTCTCATATCAGCGAGCAACCTCAAAGTTACCAGATGTCGCTAGAACAAATAGAAAGTGAATTACGTGTCTCTGAATATCAAGGGAAAATATTGTATTTTCTTGAGTGATCGGATACTTTTCGCGGGCACTGTATGTGTGTGTATATATATATATATATATATATATATATATATATATATATATATATATATATGTATGTATATGTATATATATGTATATGTATATATATATATATATATATATGTATATATTATATTTATATGTATATATATGTATATGTATATATATATATATATATATATATATTTATATGTTGTGTATATATATATATATATATGTATTATATAGTACATATAATGTTAAAATGTTTCAGACCAACAAAGACCCTAGGAACCACTCATGGCTGGTATACCTAACTGTGTTCGTAATTGTGTATTGTGCATGTCCTCCGTGGTGGCGGAGGGGACCTACAATTTTACGTGGGTTCCGAACCACAAAGAACATAAAATATTTTTATAGTGGGCACACTAGGGGCCACGTCGGACCATCGAGGTGGCTCCCCTATGTAAAAACTGCCTGTACATTGGCAACAACCAATTTTTACAAAACTAAATAATTATCAATTTAAAACTAATTAATTTTCAATTTAACACTAAAGATAGAATCTCTGGATCCAGAGGATCAATGATAATAAACTACTGTCCACAATTACGTTACACTCTATATCTATTTATAACCGACATGCAAATATATCAGATCCAAAGAATCTAGTCAATTTCATTACGGTATCCATAAATACCAGAACCTTGCCAACCAAAAATAAGCCAAGGTCCATATCAATTGCAGACCAAGTCACAATTTACAACCATATACATTACAATATATATACTTCGGATGAAAAGTGTAGGTGTGGCTGTAAAGACTGTAAAGTAATGTATAAATGTGTGTGCACCCAATTTGGGTCTCCCATTTAAAGGTGTTTGTTGGGCAAGTGAAGATCATGAGTTTTTCAGTACCTCACAGTACTATGGCGGGCACCGCTCGGCAGAGGAATCTCTTTAAATGGGATGTGTAAGAACAGAGAGTATTCCCTAACCCAAGATGCTGCCTCCCTGTATCCCACAACACTTGTAAAACTATGTTTTCTTAAATTTGTTCTACATCTTGGCTTAAATAATTTCATACTATAACCTCTAGTCTGGTTATTGTGATCATTAATGAAAAGAGAATCAAAATCTATCTTATCCAACCCTTAATTTTACTACCTTAAACTATACCCAATCTATCAACATATGCGCCAAATCGATTTTTAAACATGTTTATAGATGTGCTACTAATTACTTCTACCGGCAAACTATTCCAGCTATTTACTATTCTATGCGTAAAAAAGTTTTTGGCAACTGCTGTCTCGAACATTCTACTTTCAACTTACACCCGTTATTTCTAGTCCTATTATATTGAGATATTTCGAAAAAGCTATCTCTATCTTTGTTATCGAATCCATTCATAATTTTGAAAACCTTGATTAGATCACCCCTTAGCATCCTACTTAGCATCCTAGTCTCGAGTGTTGTCAATTTTAACTCTTTAAGCCTATCCTCATACGACTTTGACCTAAGCGACGGAATCATCTTAGTTGCTCGTCTTTGAACTCTTTCGAGTTTGTCTCTATCTTTGCGCATATGCCAAAATTTGATTCCGTACTCCAAATAGGGTCTAACTAATGATTTATAAAGAGGAACTATAATATCGCGCGATTTGTACTCAAAATTCCGAGCTGTAAACCTTACACTTTGTTCGCTTTATTGACCGCTGCTGTACTTTGTTTCGCTACTTTTGAAACAACAGTGACTATAACTCCTAAATCTTTTTCCTACACTACGCTTATGAATTCTTTCACTGACATACTATACACAAAATTACCGTTACGCGAACCTATATGTAAAATTTTGCACTTATCGACGTTACATCTCATTTGCCATGTTACTGACCAATCAACGATTTTATTCAGATCATTCTGGATTTTACCTCTATCTTCGTCATTAATCGCCCTACAACCCAGCTTCGTGTCATCCGCAAACTCTGAAACTGTACTGACTAGGCCGACATCTAAATCGTTAATATATATAAGAAAAAGCAAGAAGCCCAATACAGAACCCTGAGGAACGCCACTCGCTACATTAGCCCAACACGACTCCGCTCCATCGACGACCACCCTCTGTTTCCTACCTCGCAACCACTCTTCTAGCCAGTTTATTACTACACCCCTGATTCCATGAGCCTTAGTTTTTTCAATGAGTCTTTTGTGCGGCACGGTGTCAAACGCTTTTTGAAAATCTAAATACACTACATCAACCGCCCAATGACTATCGTAAACGTCAACCACGCTTTGAAAAAATTCTAAAAGATTAGTTAAGCAAGATTTGTTTCGCCTAAAACCGTGCACTGTATTTCTAACTAAGTTATGCAATTCTAAGTGTTCGACTATACGATCCCAAATTATTGATTCCAGTAGCTTACCTACAAAGGACGTTAAACTGATTGGCCTATAATTTCCCGCCGCACCTTTATCGCCTTTTTTAAAGATAGGTGTTATGTTTGCTAACTTGAAATTATGTGGTACGCATCCCTCAGAAATAGACGTATTAAAAATCTATGTTAGCGGCAAAACAATGCTATTTTTTAATTCTTTTAGTTGTATAGGATATATGGAATCCGGCCCCGGTGATTTAAGCGTTTTCATTTTATCAATAGAGCGCATTACCACCCCTTCACTAACCACAATATTATCCAAAATATTACCATTATCAAAAGGTATTATGTCTATGACCGTAGGGATATTCGTTACATCTTCTATAGTAAAAACTGACGTAAATAATTCGTTTAGCAAGGTAGCCATTTACTTGTTTTCAGAAACTAGATCTCCGTTACATTTTTCAAAGGCCCTAAGACGCTTTTTACTGGATTTCTATAGTTGACGTATTGAAAGAATCGCTTGGGGTTTTCTTTACCGTCACGAGCTATGGAGATTTCAAATTCGCGCTTGGACTTTTTTATCACACTTTTCGCTTCATGCCTTAGAGATATGTAGTTGTTTCGTAACCACAAATTGTCTTTATCGCACTTATGTAGCCTATAAGTCCTATCTCTACTCTTTATAATATTTCCTACTCTAGAAGTAAACCACAAGGGCTTGTTATTTACTTTCGCACGCTTAATTTTGTACGGTACACATTCCTCATTTATAGTCCTAAATACTGTTTCAAACGATTCCCACATTAGTTTTGCGTTGGAGTTCCCCATTACGTTTTCCCAATTGACGTGTGACAATTTATTTCGAAATTTACAAAAGTCTGCGTGCTGGAAGTGAGGAATTTTAGTCGAGTTAGCTGGTTTCGAGTGACTTACTGAGAGGACAACTCTACCATATTGTGATCGCTATTGCTTAACGGTTCTATTACTTGAAGATCAGTAATTAGCCTATCATCCGTAGTTATTACTAAATCTAAAATACTGTCCAAAGTCGTAGGTTCCCCAGCCTTTTGAATAAGGAAGCTATCCTCGAGAAAATTAACTAAACGATTACCTTCAGCGTCTCCCTGCATTGTTTCGTAATTCACGTTGGCGCAATTAAAGTCACCCATAACTAAAGCCTGCTCACTACCTATTATTCTCTTTAGTTCACGATATAACGCTTCGTCCGTATCAGCTGTTTGATTAGGGGGCCTATATATAACCGCAACAAGAAGTTTGAAATCATTCAATTTAAGTTCAGCTATAGTCGAATCTATTGGTTCTAGAATTGTGTGCTTTACTTCTATAACATTCGCAATATTATCTTTGATATACAACATAACACCGCCTTCTCGCCTACCTATTCTGTTTTTAACAAAAAGTCTATAACCTTTAATTTGATACTTCCCTACAAAGTCACCTGTTTCAGTGCTAAGCCACGATTCATTTATCGCAATTAAATCATAGTCATTACAAGCAATTAAAGAAAAAAATTTGTTTATTTTATTTCGTAGGCTACGAGCATTTAAGGATAGAACCTTCAAATTGTTTGTAATTGCGACACCTTCGCGAGCGCAGGGGAAATGTGTGGAATTTACGCTGGGACCGATCGAGTTATGGCAGCCTGAAAAGAAGAGACGGTATTATGAAATAGTCTTCCTAAATGCGTAGCTCCAAAGTCATTAAGATGAAGACCATCTCCGAGGAACAAGTCCCTCCTGCCGTAGAAACTGTTCCAAAAATTCGCAAAATGCACTCCTTCCTGTTGGCAAAGAGACCTTAGGTTATTGTTAATATAGGTCGCCTTGCTATAGAAATCGTTACGTTCGATAATTCGAGGAAGTATACCTGTTAGGGTATGTCAATTTTGGAGGTGAAATGACTAAATTGAAAATCATGTGATCTGGTAGCAATTTAATGTAATCATTTGGCATACAAAATAATATCCTTGCTTCAAAAACAATAAAAAATAACTCCTACCTACATCAATTTTAATTAAAAAATTCAATTTTTCCGTAAATTCGTAACAAAATTACAAATGTGCGCAAACATCCTATCAACATTTAAAGTGGCAATAAGATATTATTCAGAGTCTTTATTTGAAAGTAACCAATGCAGTCATGTCATTTTTGCTCCGGTTCCTTGACATCAGCATTCGGCTTGCTACTTGCGCTTTGATGTAGCCTTCTCGCCTCTCGTGACTGTAAACTTGACTAGCTGCTTCTGTGACCATTTTCACACATCTCTCCACACTCTGAGTGTGAGAAGGCCACTTTGGCACTTGCATTGGGGACTCTTTAAGTTGTGTTAAATCTTTGTTTGTTATACATGTTGTCAGTGGTGGCTCCAAAACTTCCGAACTCAAGTTAACTAATTCTGACAATTTCGTGGCATTGACGTTTATCGGAGGTACATTCCTTGTCTGAACAGAGCAGTCTCCCAGCTGGTCATCATCTAGTGATGTTCCTCTAAGCTTTAGAATGATTTCCACAGCCTCAGTTCGCTCTTTGGTACATTGGCTGCAGAGTATTGCTTGCAAAACTGCCTCTGGCCTAGCATACCAAGCGGACCTTCTCACCACAGGTAACACGATGTCCACCACTACTTTCCTTTGGGTTCTCAGTAGCTGTAATTGAAACAAGATGTGGTTGGGCATCTCCATCCACATTGGATTAAGTTTTACATTGAACCAGTGAGGAAGGTAAAACCCAATAATACTGTAAATTCAACAATCAACATCAAATTCTATAGCATTTTGCCCTTCAGTACATGTTTGGAAACCCAAATCCTGCAGAAACGAATCGCTGTAGTTAACCAACGACTGTGACTTATGGGTCCAATCTCCAAGAGAGCCAGATTTTGAGGCAACTCTCCTGATCTGATTGCTTGAACAATACGATATGCGTAAGATTGATCCGTGCTGAGATCTTTGATAACTTCTTCAGACAACACTGGAAGGGGAGGGCCTACTTCGACCTTTGGAAATTTTGTATTTATTTCTAATTCCAAGGCTTCATCTAGCATGTTGCCAAGGGGGCCTGACCACTTGTTGTTGCTCTTTGTAGGACCATCAAGTTCCTGGATGAGACGATGAAGAAGTAGCTCCCCTGTGTGCAAATCACATACAATCCAAACAAGCCTTCTTCCGAGTTTTTTCTCTAAATGCGTCATAACACCGCCCTGCCATCCAGTGTTCACCGCAGTTGAGTCTCCACCAACGGCCTGCAGTGAACTGTCAAGTCTTCTTTCTTGAAGCCAACATATTATTTGATCAGCAATTGCCTCTGCATGTTTCTTGCCTTCTACTTCTGCTTCAGGAACAAAGTGAAACAAAGAGCGGCCACCAGGTTCGGAACACACAGAGTAGTGTTCTTCTTTGATGAGACCGGGAAACTTTCTGTCCGTTCCCTCTACCTCTAGGAGAACTTTTGTGTCATTTCTTCTTCCATCAAACAAAAGGCAAGAGAGACCTTCCTCCTTCAAATCTTTTTCATGCTGATCAGATATTTCCTTCATTATTTTTTCTTCTTGTGCTCTTCTTATCTTATTATGATCTATCACTAAGGATGTATCCTCTCGGCTGATGAGGTCTGCATCTATCCAAGCGGCAGTGGCAATCTCTGCAGTCTCTCGTAGCCCCGTATGGTGGCGAATACTGGCAAGGGCAATATTTGAGATGTCTTTAGTGTTGTATTTCATTCTCTTCGGCGAAGGTTCAGATGGCATTTTGGAGCTATCATCTGATGTTGCTTCTTTCTGTTCACCTGAAGAGCTTTCAAAGAAGTGAGAAACCTCTTCATAGTGCTTTTCATCTCTTTGGGTGGCTTCTTCACTCTTCTTTTTCTTCCTTTCTTCCCTCTCTCGGATTTTCTCTTTTTTGTTAGCAATAACAATCTGTTTTTTGGTTTCTGAATAATCTGCCGAACCAATCTGCATACTTCCTTGGCCTCCTGCCTTTGTTCTCTGCGCCTTTATGAAAGCCAGCTCCAAAACAGGGATCTTCTTCTCACGAGAACAGCGACAATCAATGTGAGGGTGAGGTTCTCTTCTGCATGAGGGAGAACAATTGGCTTCAGAACACATCTCTATGGGACACTGGCAGTTAAAAATGTCAAGAAGAGTATCAAGTGTGTGCAGAAATGTATTTTTCTTTACTAGTTTTCCTTTACCAAGTGATGTCTCAACTGCTTTGTGCCACAGCTTTGTTAATTTTAGCTAAATAGTTCTATACTGATTGAGTACAGGTGGTTTGAATAACACATTAGCTTTTTTCCACTGATGCAGAAGAGGGGGAATCATGTCCCTTATGAGCTCTTTCTCTGTGTAGTTCCTTCTATCCTTTGTATTTTGTTCACGAAGGAGTAACCCTGGTCTCAGCATGTCTCGCACTGTTGGTAGTTCTGATACGGGAAGCTCCTTGCCTGTACCGACTAACAGGCTCAGGTGGCATGACGACTGACCTCTTGTCTTCAATTTTGGCATCTTAGGAATATCTGAAAAGAAAGAAAAACATTTAAGTATTTTATATCAATTACGATGTTTCAAAGTTTAGTCATTCGATGTTTTAAAATTCAATAAAAAAATATTTCATGGGATTACAACATAATTAGACAGAAGAATATGATAATAATAAATAACTGTAATAATCAATAATCCATACTTACAGTTAAACTGTAGTATTCGTCTAGTAGAATAACTATGAAGTAGGTACAAGAGCAATAACAGCAAACCACCGTCTATGACATCTAAGAGGCAACTGAGGACTGAGAGTGAGGGACAGTTCTGTCGCGCATAGGTTGTGCGAGCCTCTGCCCGCTTGCGACTTTTTAGGGTTAATGCACTTTGGACAATCCAACGAAGGTGGTCCTTGTTGGGTAAGCTCGGCCTTAGCCGAGAGCATCCGAGTACCAATGAACAGTTTCTCCCAGGTTTTTTTCCCGAAGGGGTGAATGGAAACACTTCACTTCAAAAATTGGAGTTTTAGTTCACTCATAAATTTTTATTCACAAAGTATATACAGAACGAGGCACTGATAATCAGAAGTTTAGAGGGGAAGAGGTTTTACCGCTTACAACAACAGCTCAAGCAGGAATTTACAGGGGTAGAGGTTCGACCCCGTTTGACAATAGTTAAGGTATGAATTGAAAGCGAGGAGGCTTGTCCTCCTCGAGTAAGAGTTACTGCAGGAATTTAAAATGAGGAGGCTTGGCCTCCTTGGTCTAAGCCTCAGGCAGGAATTTAAGGCGAGGGGGGGGCTCGGCCTCCTCGGGTAAAGGCTCAGGCAGAATTTAAAATGAGAGAGGAGCCACCTGTGGTAACAACGGCTCAGGCAGGAATTTAAGATGAGAGAGGAGCCACCTCTGGTAACAACGGCTCAGGCAGGAATTTAAGGCGAGGGGGGCTCGGCCTCCTCGGGTAAAGGCTCAGGCAGGAATGATTTAATTTACAATACAAGAAATAAATAAGCCTCAATTTTGGGGGAATGCAGTTGAAGGTTAAGCTCCCACTTTAGCTGGAGAGCTGAAGAATTCTGATGTCAAGCATAATTTAAGCATACAACGAAATTTAGAAAGATAAAAAGATTAACAAAAAAATACCAATTTTTGTAAGGTATACACTTTTGGGTGGCGACATAATGTCGGGGGCCGACATGTACTGAGTACATTCAGTACATAAATTACATTATATTACATACATTAATTACCGTTAATTACAATTTTAGCAATTTGTTAATTGACATATCTAATACTGAAGTAATCTGAATAGGTAATACAATTTAAATAATGAAGGAGAGTTCTCCGTTGTTCTATAATTTAAAGGGGATTAACAACAATGTTATATATATTTATAGTTAACAGTGATTACGCCAAATTATGTCAAATATTATTAGAAGAATGGTTGGTTATTATAGTTTGAAAGTCTAATTAGCCAGCGATGAGGAAAGCGGGGAAAAAATACGGTGTACTTTTCACTTGAAAGTACACGGACATTAATGATAACGTAACACATAAGTAACGGAATTTCAATGACAATTAGGTAGAAGTAGTAAGTACAGGTAATGAGAACGTGGATAACTATGTGCCTAAGTAGATAATAACCAGTAGCCTGGCAGGGAACAATATGGTATATTATAATAATATAACATCACATCTTAACGTTATAAATTGGTAGCAGAGGCAAGAGAGAAGAGTTCGAATTCAGAGGCTCGCTTTTGACGACGTAATCGGAATTCGAACCTTCGTCTCAGCAATAATAAACATCTTGCGAGAGGTGAAATAATAAAAAGAAAATAAAACGTAAAAAGAATACATGTACGTAATTATGATCGTCAATAGACATGTACGACTGCACACAATAGGTTGTGTGCATAACATAGACACGAGTAAACATAGACTGATAAGTTGATAGAGAATAACTAGACAATGGGTAATAGGTAATAAAATAGGTAATAGGTGATAAAATTAATAAAGGACAACGGTCAAGAAGGAACATGGATGTATGAATGAGTATGGTTGCATAACACCGACAGGACACAACATATAAATAATGACTTATAGATAGTAAAGCTTTTATTAGTATTAAAGAATGTACCATACATTGAATACAAGGATAGCCTCATACTAAGCACGTGATCGAAACGTGAAGGAAACTTAAGTTACTTTATGACGTCAGAATGATTTACTCTGTACGTACAGTATAAGTCATTACTTGGGAGAAATCAAAGGAGACGAATTAGAGAGGCACAGCTAAGAGAGGGACATTCGCTGTTTACAGCGAACTTCTAATGGCACAAACATGGATACTGTTCAACCATAGAAATGGTAAATCGCATGGTTGTGACACTGCTCTCTCCTGTGAAAAAGGATGTGGTGGTGGAGTGGAAGTTTATTTACAATATATTAAAAAAAAGTGGAAAAGCGACAATTTCGGTTTGGATTAATCAAGGCAATTTAGTGGGAAGAATGATAATTATATTAATGAAATAATAAAAAAAAGAAATCAAGGGAAAAATTTTAAAACTACAGCAAATAAATTAACAAGGTTGAGGTCTGATTACTAGAATTGTAGTGGAAACTAGATCAACAAGGTATGATAAGGTCCGAAGTTGTCACCTTTAAAAAAAAAAAATTATAAGTATGATTAATTGTGGCAATCATACTACATAAACAATCTTATAAACTAATGAACCATCCAAGTTATTTCTGGCATTTCGACCTAATTATTTCAGTTAAAGTTCCAATTACGGGATTGAATCTAATTTAAGTTAAATTTTTAGTTTGTCCAACATTATAGTAACAAGATTACCTACTGAACCGTGATAGATTCGGAAAGATTTCCTTGGTTAAGATAATTTTAGGGAAAAAGATACATATATAGTAAATAATGGTTAAAAGGAAAATTCAATTTTTAAGGTCCAGGAATTTTCAATTCATATAACTATTTAAAGTGGAGTTTAACCCGTCAGAACTGACAGAGATAAGAATTTCCGAAGGTATCATGATTGTACAGTTAATAAACTAATCTTATTCACTATGGTAGGTAAAAATCGAATTAAATTTTAATGGTGGACGGAGTCTTCAGCAGTGGGAGCACGGTTGCAGAATGTAAACTTATTGCAAGTCCGAATAAGTTGGTAAAATATTAAAATTGATTTAAAGAAAAGTAAAATTAATTTATTGAAAACATGAAAATTTATCTAGTTACCGTTTTAGATACTTAGATATTGTTATCCATTAAGAATATCCAGGGAAACGGAAGATAAAATTTCGTAATAGACGATGTATAGACCTTGGGTCATGTATGTATTTATGTGCAGAGTGCAAGGGGTAGGTGATTTACCCAAAAATGGGGAAAAGGAATTTATAGTTGAAGTTATCCGTAATCGCGTATACGTATGTATAAATATGGGTAATTAGCGTGTGTAGCTGAGTAAGTATGTAAAGGGTGTCAGGAAATGATTGCCCCCCCTGTACAGAAGAAACTGAAAGGAATAGAAAAAAACAGACAAAACCACGCGAAAGAGCGTTTAATTTTGAATAAAAAACACTTGTTTTAATATCGGGTGTTGCCCCCATTTGCAGCTCTGACGGCCATTAATCGACGGGGATATGATCCCAGAAGTGACTCAAAGAGATCGGTATCATGACTCATTTCTTCAAGGACTTCGTTGATCTTTGCAGTCATAATTTCTGTTGAATACCGATTCTGAATGGGTTGTTCCAGCATTAAGGACTCCACCCGATCCTTCATGATGGATCCGACATGTTCACAGACATTAAGATCGGGAGAATTGCCAGGCCATTCATTATTTCCGAAAAAATCAATGTTATTTTCCTTAAGCAGTTGTTGAGTCGCAAGTGCTTTCACACAGGGGGCTTTGTCGTGAAGAAAGGTTGCCTGTTTAACATCTAAAACACACTCGGGGTCTTTCAAAAACGGAATTACATGTTGGGCTAAAATTACATTTCGAAAATAAGGCCCATCCCAACTGGTTTCTCTTGGTTTGATAACCCAGATGAGCTTCCGAATAGAGAACATAATGAAAACACCCACACATGCTGGATTTTTTACTATTTCTCGATACTTCTGGTCGTCTGGGACTTCATCAGGAGTTGTTGCCCAAACCAGATCATTCTGAAAATTTGGTTTTCTGGAGACATAAACGAAGAATTCATCGCTGACAACCAAGTGAAGGAAATCGTCTTCCGTCCATTCCTCAAGATAATCACAAAACCATAGCCGATCTTCAATATTAAGATCACTCTTCCGTGGCTTAGCTATTTCATGCCAAGCACTCAAGCCTTGGCGAACTCGAAATTGATGCACAAGTTGCCGATTGACTATCTTACCACGACGGATAAGTATCTCTTTCGCTACCTCAGAGCAGCTCTTCTTTCGGCGCCGTGATGCAGCAAGCACAATGTCTTTCGATTCTTGAGATAATTTCTCCGGTCTTCCTCCTCGAAATTCTGTTTCACAATCTTCAGGATTCTTATTCCAATTCCTTTTGACAGTCTTCTGATCTTTTTAATCTCTCAGCCACCCAGTGTCGAGTTATGAAAGTTGCTCCAGCTTCCTTTGCTTCACGAAATGTGACAGCTCGAATGCGGTCAAGAACTCGCTTTTTCTCTGAATCGTTCAAAATAGATGATGCCATGGATTCTGTGGGGAAAAAAATGGTAAGAATTAAAATCACAGGAATAGAATATAATGGTTTTTATTCAGATTTTAACGCTCTTTCAAGTGGTCTCGCCGGTTTTTATCTATCTCTTCTAGTTTTTGCTCTACAAGGGGGGGGCAATCATTTCCTGACACCCCTACAGTAGTGTGTAGAATATGAAAGTAATTGGTTCATCCCGGGAAGAACTGAATCCTTAGTGGTCAATGGTAAATCATGAAATTTTGGAGAACGGATTAGCTTAGAGGTTGGTTCAAATTAACTTAATGAAGGCAACAGGCAAGATTATATATTGTAAGCAGCAATTAAGTTTAAATAAATTCAAATAATTAATCCAGAGTAAACATCAAACAGTTAACTGCAATTAAATATAATTTATCGTGATAGCCAATGATTTTAGAATAAGATTTATATGATAAAAATAAGATATGAGTAGTGAATTTCCTTTCCAATAAGTACGCCAATGATTTCAAGTGTTTCAGAGTGCGGGTAAGCGTAATTGGGTGAAAGTGTAATCAGTAGGAAAGTGAATTCGAATAGGTGTCAAAAGTAATAAAATTCAATCGGGATTATAGATTTTACGTAACAAATCAGTTGCGCGTATTAAGGTAATTAAAATAAATACGCACTTAAAAGAACTTTAAATACTTAAAGTAAATTAAGTGGTACTGAAAACTGAATTTAGGCACAGAATTAAATTCGACTCGTAACCTTCATAGCGTTATATTAGCAGTATCTCACCATTAATATTGACCAGAAGTATCAGTACGGCAATTGAATTTTATTTGACGAGTTGATGGGGCATAGATAATAACAGATTTTAGTGGAATTCATGGTAGGGGCACAGTTATGTTGTTATCAATATTGACATGGTGTAATAGAATTATTAGAAGGGGAAAAGGAATGGCATCCTGGTATAGTGTGTCAAAATTGGCTATAATTTTGGTTGATACCTTAACAAATGATATAAGAACATCTTAATGACAATTACTCAAGACTAATTTGAATAAAAAAAATAAAAATAAAAAGTTGAAAATAGAACTCAATTATGAACTATACTGAACTGAAAATGTGGTTATAGGTTCCGTATAATTAAGAATAAAAAAGCATAAAACAACTTAACCTAATTTTAGGGTATGTTCGGTCATACGGGTGAATTTCACGAACATACGAAGCCAGATAAATCAGCTGCATGGTTAGGTTGTCTTGCGATCGGGCATGTAGGTCATTCGGTTAAAGGTTTTCGCAACATGCCAGGAAGCAATGGACTGACCATACGAGCCTTGCTCACTCAAAAGGAGGTGGTGTATCGGGATTAAGAAGAATGGCTTTCACTGGTTTCAGAAGAGGATCCAGGAACAGCCAAAGAGAAAGATTTGCAAAGTAGAAGGCAAGAAGGGCGAAAACATGAATTCGCGGAAGAAAAATGAAAATGATCGATGGAACGATCATATTATGGTAGTGAGGAATATTCCGCGCTTGCCCTTCCGCGCGTACAACTTCCGACGGAGGAGTAGGTTCGGGTTCGCTCCCGGCACCTATGGGCTTAGCCTCGGAATTAGGTGGAAATTCCTCTACCTTTGAAAACAGAATCAAGTCATCTTCCTTAAATAGGGATTCAAGCGAAATGACCAAGTCGAAACTTAAAGAAGATGAGTTTTCAAATTTATTTGGAATAGCCAGAACACTCGGAACTTCAAGTTCCGGCCTAACTGTCACTGAAGGAGGTGACTCGCTCTCGATGGAGTCACAGGGGTCTACTGTGAAGACATTCGAGTCTTCATACTCAAAATTACCAAAAGTATGTTGGTTTTCTAGTTCTTCGTTCGTCGGAACTAGAACGGAACAATTGACAATTGATGAAGAATCTTCCCCATCTGGTAGCAGTTCCTTTTTATTTTGAACTGGTTCCAGGGAGTCCGTCGGGCTCTCTGAAACGAGTCTTTCACCCTCAGCTGAAAAGACCGAAGAATAGGGGTGACAAACATACTCGAAAGGTGAGTCCTTTCCTCGAATTAGGCCTGCTTCTCTATCGGCCCAATAAAAATCGTGCGTAATAAGGAAATTCATCCCCAGGAGTAAGTCTCTATCCCACTTCAATTCAGATACGACCACAAATGGGGTCAGATAAGGGACTGAATCAAACTCAATAGGAAGGATGATTTCTCCGGTACTGTATTCTTCCCAATCATCATCAATGCAGGACAAACGAGAATGCAAATCGAATTTTTCCGTAGCCACCTTGAGTAACTTCTTGTATACGTGTTGGTGAATGTAATTCGCCTGACAGCAAGTTTCAACGAGAGCCAAAACTGCTTGGTTGTTAATAGAAGTTTTCATGAAAATTTGTGGGCGTTCTTCCATGAGCTCCATTTCAAGAGTCCAAGAAGGCGTCTCCGAAACATGTGAACATGCTTCGTCTGCATCAGCGATAGTTTCGCACGAGGTTGGGGTATTGGGAGGAGAACCAAAATTTGGAATATCGCAATCAGGGGAATTGGGTGACCAACTGTAAAGACCTGATGTCGGCAATTGACAATACGTCTTCACGTGAGCACTTTGCTCTTTAGGAAAAGATTGCTTGCTACACTGCTCCGAACACGAATTAACGGAGTTAAAACAAAACGGAGGGACGGCATGGTCCTCACTATAGTAATTTAAAAAGAAGTCACTGGGACATGATCGATTCGTTACGAAACTGTTACTGTCATCATAAACACCACAATGATTATCAAAATTCATAAAAACTGACTCGCCTACAGGACCTTGTGGGACATTCTCCCCAGCTGCTACTACAGCAGAAAAAGCATCATCTGAAGCAAGATGACGGTCATCATGACCAAAAAAATCAAAAACAGGGTCATCTTTCAGACCACTTAAACGAGGCGGCATTGCCGATTGGCCGTTGGCCGAAGTAAACTCAAAACAATTCGGGTCCTGTGGAGAAAAGTTATCATAAACATGGTCATCCTGACCATCTAACGCGTCCTCTTTGGGACATGCATGGATATCCGATCCATCTAAACCAAAAACAACATCAGTTGCACAGCAATCATCCAAGTTGTCTGAATTCACATTTAATAAAGGATTCGTCACATCCCCATTTACATTACAACAATTATTAACGTAGGTATTACACTTACTTTCAACAAAACTTTCATCATAAAAACTTTCAACAGAAGTACCTTTATAATTACATAAATCAACAATTTCACTGTTGTCGTTACTGTTTTCAACATTAGCATCACAAAAATCATCATCAGGAGAGGCTGTGAGTTCTAGCCTCGAAGGAAATTCATTTGATGAACAAGCTGGAACCAACGGTTCAGAGACAACTGAGTCAGAGACGAAAGTTGGGTCAGGATTACCCAAATTTTCCAAGGGTGACGTTTCATCGTCACAATAAAGGTTCTGCTCGGGTGCCTCGCACCAAAGAAGGGAATAACGTCTTTTATCCCATTTATCGACGAAGCATCCATCCGAAAAGTCGAAATGGAATCCGTTGGGTCGTAGGGATTCTGGGCCAATAATTAAATCAAAATCGGGACAATATATATTCTAGCGGAACTAACGAGACACCACCTATACAAAAAAGACAATCACCAATCCACAAATCAAGTTTAGTTCCCGCAAGGACGGGAATAACGTTACCATCGGAATCCCGAATGTATGAAACGGATGGCGGTTCCTTAAAGAGAGGACACAGCAATTTATCCGCTAAAGACGCAGAAACAAGACTGGACGAACATTTCGGATCAAAACGACCTAAAAGGGTCTCCTCTGGGCAACGGAGTTTGAAACCGATTTCGAGAAAAAATAATCACTTTCTGGGGATTCCGAATGTACAGAACTCAAAGAGGAAGTGGTTTGGGAAGGTGGGTCAGAATAAGGTACACTCAACGCCTTTCTACCCAGAGCAGAAGGGTCAACGGAATCACTCCGATTCTCTACCGAAACAACATTATCGGGAGATGCGTTTTCGCGCAACACTGAAGAATGGTTACACGACTCATGAGCAAGGGACTGAAGGAAAATCCGGAACTGGTGTGCTCGTGTTTTTCTGTTTAAACCTTTAACGTCAACGTCCCATTTGACGGATCCCTGCCTGTCACAGTACTTCGTGATTTCATGCAGACCTTTATATAAATTATATCATACCAAAAACGTTTAAATTCTACCCAAGACCATTGATATATTTGCCCATTGGACCAATCGATAAGAAAGGTACGGACGCGCGCGGCGTCACCGAAATTTGGGTCACAAGTGTCAAAAGCAAAACCGATTTTATCTGCATCTGTAGTCAGACAACCTCTAAACGAATCGTCAATTTTACTGAACCAATCCTTAAAGGAGGTTTCTACAAATCTATTATTAACGCGACCGCGAAAATGAGGGACATCAACTGTACGTTTCAGTACGGAAAAGGGAGTTATAAGATTAACAGTAGTGCATGTCAGGGTGGGTAATGGTTTGGACATCGTTAATCATAACACGTGTCGTTGACACGGAAGTGTGTGTGTAAAACAAAAATAACCATGTAAGAGACAAGCAATAAAAAAAATAAATGGAACAAAGTCTAAGTATTTTCAATAAAACTGAAAAAAAAACGAGATAAACAAACAATTTTTTTCATATAGTTACGAAATAACGTAGAACAAAATGGGCGACTCTGCATTTACTCCGGATGCAGCAATCTACGAGTAATTTTTGAATCTCCCAACGCTGAAGTCTCGTTGGCAAGGGTCGAAATTCGATCAAAATCACACTAGAAAAAAGGGTTACAGTATAATAACGATAACATAAATTTTCACTAAAACTAAGTTAAAAGGTTTAAATTAAAAAAGGAAAAGAAAAAGAAAAACCTAACCGGGTACAACTAAATAAAAATGTGAGTTATGGGTATAAATATCAGAATTATGACTGATCGAATTTATGTCCCACAACAAAACCTAAAATGATATTATTTAATATTCTTAATATACACAATGTGCAGATAATTTTATAAAAAGAATTTTAAAAAATTCAGATTTATAATCTGTTGGGAAAAATAAATACGTGAATACAGAATCAATGACAACGTCTGATTAGTACTGTATTTTGTATTACTATCGAACAATTAATTAAAATCAATTAATTAAAAAAAATGATTAAGTGTTTATAAAGTCACTTCACTGTTTCACACTAAAAAGGGAAAAATAAAAGTGAATTAAAATTACTAAAATTAAAGAAAATGATAATTAAGAACACGATTTAAACGTAGTAATTTTTTTACTAAAACGATTAAAATAAAACTCATCACAAACGGAGAGTGAGGGGTTCAGCACGCTGGTGCCTCGGAGCCTCCACGAAACTTTGAAGGTCAGCCTCACTCACCTTAGGTGTGCCGCTCGTCTAGCAGACGAGAGGGAGGGGTGACGTCATCTGATCGCCACGACGGAGCATACAAACGTTGAAGGAAGATTGTAGATGGGAAGAGGGTCGCACGGTTGATTGGTGAAAAATATGAACAATAATTCAAAAGTTGATTGAAGGTTAACGATGAGTTGTATTAAATTGAAGTTGCAGATGGTGGGGTTGGAGTCCAAGTTGAAGAGGTTGCGGTCGACGTCGAATGAGTGAATCCATGAAGTGTTTCAAAAATTGTTCAAATTAGGGACATCCATTGATGGACGACGGTTTTTTCGGTGGGGGACTGAAACAGTCTCGGTGTTGGGGAACTAAAGCGGTCTCGGTGTTGGGGAACTAAAACAGTCTCGGTGTTGGGGAACTAAAGCGGTCTCGGTGTTGGGGAGCTAAAACGGTCTCGGTGGGACCTCCAGTGTCGCGCATAGGTTGTGCGAGCCTCTGCCCGCTTGCGACTTTTTAGGGTTAATGCACTTTGGACAATCCAACGAAGGTGGTCCTTGTTGGGTAAGCTCGGCCTTAGCCGAGAGCATCCGAGTACCAATGAACAGTTTCTCCCTGACAAGCCTCGCAGAGGACCTTCAAGGACTGTTACGGAAGACGAAACCAGTACCAATGTGTTGGCTAGCTTCGCTGTCAGTCCCAAGAAGTCACTTCGACGCATGTCCAGCGAAACTGGGATCTCCAAGAGCAGCATCCACCGAATCTTGAAACTTCATCACTGGCATCCATACAAACTGCAACTCCATCAGCGTTTAAGTGAAGATGATCCTGAAAGGCGAGTTCAGTTTTGCTAATGGGCAGAAGAACAATGTGTGAGTGATGAGGCGTTCCCATCAAAAATTCTGTTCTCTGATGAAGCGAACTTTTATGTTTCTGGGGAAGTCAACCGTCAGAACACTCGATACTGGTCACCAATAAATCCTCATTGGTTTGATCCTTCCAAGGAACAAGGTGCCCAACGCCTCATGGTTTGGTGTGGGATATGGAAAGACAGAATCGTTGGTCCCTTCTTCTTTGACGAGACGGTAACCGGTGACACGTACCTCAAGATGTTGCAGGAGGAAGCATTTCCAAGCATGTTGAACCCAGCAGGCGACTACCCGGAGTGGTTTCAGCAGGATGGCGCCCCTCCGCATTACGCCACGACGGTTAGAAATTACCTTACCACACAGTTTCCAGAACACTGGATTGGACGACGAGGACATGTTGAGTTTCCACCAAGGAGCCCTGATCTTACTCCGCTGGATTTTTATTTGTGGGGCCACTTGAAAGCCAAAGTGTACGAGGTCAAAATTCAGAACATTTTCCACCTTAAAGCACGCATTGTGGAGGCGTGTCAAGAAATTTCTGCGACTGTGATTCAGAAAGTGCTGTCGCAGTGGAGATTGCGTCTTGAACTATGTGTGCGACACAACGGCGGACACTTTGAACAGATTATGTAATAAATTTTTGGACTATTTTGTAATTTTATTAATTTTGCCCTATGGGTCCAGACTTACGGGACACCCTGTACTATTTATATTTGTACGTAGAATAGATAGTAAATGAGAGAGGAGGCCCAGAAGCTGGCATAAACTACTACTGTCCATTACATTAACCCCTGGATTATTATTACAAGCTCTATCTACGAGGGCACTCAATATATTTTGCCTCACTCTTTTTTTTCTTTCGAAACTTCCTTGTAAATTCCAGAAATTATGTACACAAGTAGCTATATACCTTTTTTACAAGTTTTTATTTTTCCACATAGTCTCCATCCTCCATAGTTTTCTTCCACCTCGAAAGAAAGGCCTTTATTCCTTGCCGGTAAAAGTCCGCTCGGTTCTGCTGAAGCCACCTCTTAACCTCTTCAACAATCTCATCGTCACTCTGAAACTTTCCTCCACGCATAGCATCCTTCATTGGCCCAAACAAATGGAAGTCTGAAGGTGCCAGATCCGGGCTGTATGGAGAGTGGGGTAACACAGTCAAGCGCATTTTTGTGATGACCTCTCTTGTTTGCAAACTGTTGTGGGGTCTTGTGTTATTGTGCAAAAGAAGGACGTCTTCCAGTTTTCTCTCCAGTCGAACTCGCTTTATACGTCTCTGGAGTCTGTAGGGTAGCAATATATGCCTCTGAGTTGATTGTTCGTCCTTTCTTCGTAATGTCCACCAGAATCACCCTTTTCATGTCCCAGAAGATGGTGGCCATAACGTTTCTTGCAGAGGGAGCCATTTTGGACTTTTTCTTGGGTGGGGAGTCTGCGTGATGCCACTCAATGGATTGGCGTTTTGTTTCAGGTTCAAAGTGGTGTACCCAAGTCTCACCCCCAGTAACAATTCGTGAAAGGAAGTCATCCCCCTCTGTCTCGTATCGAACCAACGACTCAGAAGCAATTTCTTTTCATTGGGATTTGTGATCAGTTAGTTCGCGAGGAACAAACCGTGAACACACTTTTGAGTACCAGTTGCTGAATTGTCGTATTCACACTTCCTTCACTAATTCCTAGCTCCAGTGATAGCTCCCTGTATGTGACGCGCCGATTTGATCGAATGATGCTGTTAGCACGTTCCACAGTGTGAGATGTGACAGCCGATGCCGGGCGACCGCTGCGTGGCTCATCATCGAGGCTGGCTCTCCCTCTTTCTGATGATCTCACACGTTTAGACCAGCGTCCCACTGTGCTTTGATGAACAACAGCATCTCCGTAAACATTTTGTAGACGTTTGTGAATATGTCCAACTGTTTCCTTCTCCACGGTTAAGAACTAGATAACAGCTCTCTGTTTAGGAGGCACATCATTGTCAGACGCCATTTTCGAAACTGCGTTAACCATCGGTTTTATGCAATGGCGTTTAAAAGCGGTTTTATACAAGGAGGGGAGGGTCAAACTGGAAAAATCCAGTTATGTGAAGCGCAGAAAGTTCAAACATGACCCGAAAGACTTTTCAGTCCAGTAGTATAGCCGCAAAAGGGGAGAGTGCAAGAATGTTGCAAGTTATTATGTAATGTTGCAAAGGGGGTGGGGGTTGCTACAAAGGGGGTTGTTGCAAAGGGGGGTGGGGTTGTTGCAAAGAGGGGGTGTTGCAAAAAAAAGAAAAAAGAAAAAAATTCCCCCAAAGGGGGGGTGCTGCAGGTGCAACAAGGAAAACTTGGAGGCGGAGTTCTCCCCCAAGCTATTCCCCCCAAAGGGCCAGAAAGGAGAGAAAGGAGGAGAGAAAGGAGGAGAGGTGTTCATCTGACAGGAGCCAAGTGCATATTAAGACTTCAACCGAGTAGGCGTTGTTTTATAGGCTCCTAATCAGCCAGTTGGCTTAGAAGGCGTAAATGGCTTGAGTTGCCAGATAGCGCCATGTATTCATTTAATTCTAATCGAAGACTGAGTTGCCAGATACCACTTTTTAGCGATACCATTGTATACATTATTATAGACTCCTAATCAGCCAGTTGGCTTCGAAGGCGTAAATGGCTTGAGTTGCCAGATAGCGCCATGTATTCATTTAATTCTAATCGAAGACTGAGTTGCCAGATACCACTTTCTAGCGATACCATTGTATACATTATTATAGACTCCTAATCAGCCAGTTGGCTTAGAAGGCGTAAATGGCTTGAGTTGCCAGATACCACTTTTTAGCGATACCATTGTATACATATTATAGACTCCTAATCAGCCAGTTGGCTTAGAAGGCGTAAATGGCTTGAGTTGCCAGATACCACTTTTTAGCGATACCATTGTATACATTATTATATTTCTTAAAAGTTGGTTTAGAATACCGGTAGTAGGTTTAGAAGGCGTAACATGATATAATTAAGTAAAACAACATTGCATCATTCTGTTTATTATAAATATATAGAAAATAAATATACATTTCAATTGAGGAATATGCATATAATCATAACAGTACAGGAAATATATACACACAATTATGGATATATATAAAATAAATATACATTTCAAATAGAAATAAATATACATTTCAATAATAGAAATATGCATATAATCATAACAGTACAGGGGAAATATCACGCAAAATATATAAATACATTTCAATAATAATAGAAATATGCATATAATCATAACAGTACAGGAGAAATATCAAGCAAAATATATAAATACATTTCACTTTTTTTTCAAAATACTAAACTCGGTCTTAATCGAGTTTACAATTACATCATTATTGCTCTGCATTACGCAGTATATGCGGCTTAATAATATTTCACCGCTTAAAGTATAGGGAAACCTGTATTCGATATGAAGGGCTTTCATATCGTTCAGTACTATTTTTGTTCCCACTTTACAACCGGTTGGTAAGTCATCTTTAAATACGTCTAGAATACAATCAAAAGCACGCACAAAGAGTTCATCGTTAGCTACATTATTAAACACAAGTTTATAACACGCTTTTCCAATCGAGGGTTTATTTCTACCGACTCGAGCTTTTCAATCGTGAACTCACTCAACATAGCGGCAATTGAAATAATCTTCTAAATCGTTACGACAACTGCGCGTTATATAAAGAAATAGTTCTTCAGGGTGAACGGTGTAGGTGAGCTCAGCCTTGTACCGATCAATTGCTTTGTACCAAAGTTCATGGTATTTCAAAGAGTCTAAACTTTTTAAATAAACATCCAGCACTAGACCATTCTCACCAGCCCTACACTCGGTAAACCCATCGAGCAGAGCGGTGTAGGCGTATTCAAGTACTGTATCAAAATAAAGCATGTCCGTAACACGCGCGTCTAATATAGGTTTCAGCTTGCGGAATCCGACGATTTCAAACATTCTGTCGAGGATGAAACGGTTTCGCGTAGGAACAAGAGCGTTATTATCAGAAGCATTCTTCCACATCAGCCGTATATCAATGCACGGCCGATCGTTATTTATACACAACGTACATACAACGGCGTATGAGGGTGCGTCACTAATCTGCTCTCTTCTTGTACCTACGTTAGCAGGTATTTTATAACGATCTTCACTCCACTTCTCAACTATCACGAAGATTCCTATTCATCTCCTCGACACTTAAATAAACCCGTTTGTTTGTTTGTCTACATTCCGTTTCCAGTACATAGCTAATGGTACCGGAATTACGCCTGAACACGCGCAACGATTTCGTCACGGACACATCGTACGAGGCGTTGAGAATGCTGCTCAAAGGAAGTTCCATCGTATTCGAGGAGCGCACGTCCACTCGGTTCAAGCTCTGAGATAACTATGAGCCGTGTGAGGCACGCAGGTAGGCAGGAACGGTTCGACGGGCGGCTGACTCGATGATACGTGAATGGGCTTGTTCGTATGATCCGCGAGTCGTACCGAATTGTTGTACATATTTGTTTTTCGGTACAAGAATTAATTTCATCACTACCAGCCTACGCACCAGACATTTTACCTCAGGATAAGAACTAGGAACATTTTATGCTTTACTAAACATCTTCACACTCCGGCGCACTATTTGAGAGGAACATATGCTCATATTTTTCCTTTCTGCCCATCAAACGATACTCGTCTCTAAAGTCTGTTAAAAACTCACGCAGGGCACTAGCCACAACCTCACTACGAACCTCATCATGATATACATTAATATAGTGATAAAAATACTTAAGATTGTCCATGATCACGAGATTCACATTTTCAGTCGTAGGGTATGAGTAATCGACATGGTGTAGCATGACGTAATACCGCTTGTCACACCACCCATCCGCAAGACTCATTATCCATACCTGCTGCTTCTCTTCTGCACGCGTTGTTTCTTTTACTTCACGGTGTATGTGAGACTTTATAAAGTTTAGCTCTGCAGTATACTTCAGCACATCGTCTGTGCAACGAAAGCCTTCAACGGTCTCACCAGAACATCCGTAGAGTATTTGTACATCTTGGAACTTCGCACAATCCAATGTGTTTTTAAAAGAGGTATAGGAGGGAGGAATAGGAAGTTTTTCGGTATCCACCACATCCTGACACTTTGCTGAATACCATTTCATAAACGTTGTACAAGCAATATTAAAGGTAGCCATTTGAATACACGTCTGATCTGAATACACGTCTGATCTCTCGGGCTTACTGCAGTCGACTGACCACGCAGGGACTCCCAGATAGTAGCATGACTCACGGTCTTACAGTGGGCGGAGCTTAGAACTTTCACCTGCGCACACACGCACACGCACACACACACACACAAAGGAGAAAGTGAAACGCTAATTGAAACATGATTTATTTAATAAACGAGATATTCAAGTTATATATATTTACAAATACGATTTAATAAACGAGATATTCAAGTTATATATATATTTACAAATACGTGTAATAAATCAATAGATACTTTACAAATACGATTTAATAAATGAGATATTCAAGTTATATATATATTTACAAATACGTGTAATAAATCAATAGATACGATTATATACAAGACAAATACGTGTGAGTTAACAATAGAAGCATCATACGTTTTGGTATCCAAAGGGTACGGTATCATAGGTACCAGGTAACTGGTAACGTTTCCTATAGGTGTTACGGCACACCTTCGTACCCCTAAGTTCCTTCACGCCCCCCAGCTTCTGCGCCCGAAAATTGTGGGTGCCTACAATTAGTTGGGGAGGTTGTTCGCCCTCATCATCGTCCAAACATACTAGATCCTTCAACGATTCAAAGTTAACAACCCGCCGATTCGCATGGTTGAGCGTAATACCCTTTGCCTTCACGATATATTTCATTTCCCCCCACACCCTGACCCGTACCCCATAAGTCTTAGGTCCTGTTGAGACAAAAGAGTCGGCGTAAGCGTTGTCCCCATACTCGTCCTTGATCTCATCAGTGAGCTCGCCGAGGAACTCCCCAATAGCGGGCATGTATTCACCCTCCCTCTCTGTGAATATCACGCTATCTGTATCGGCATACAATACTCTCCGCCCAAGAGAATGCAATAGACCCCAAAGTTTTATACGGGCGTAGGCTGTTGTGAAGCTGGCCACAGGTATGTTTGTAACCCTTGAGGTATCTGTGGCAAATTCAGTGTTGTTGTACTTTATTATGTAAGTATTACCTACATTCACGATCTCCATGACCTCTTTATCGGGAGCATTGGCATAATCCCAGACATCGCTATAACTTTGTGCCAAATGAATGCTCCCTCTGCCGGTATTCTGCGCAAATTTTCCCCATAGACTGTTTAGACACAACTTTGCACTAAAGCGCTTGCCAGGATTCTTTACAATTTGGACACGATCAAGTTGTATACCTTCGCGGTCGCGGTAACGTTGAATATAGGCAGACTTTTCATCTTCGGTATCAACTCCTCGCGGATACCCTGATGCCTCAACCTTATCCTTCAAAAAGGCGTTTATATATGGTGTGAAAAGGTTGGGTAGCTTCTGAAACCTCCACACCTCATGTATCTTCAGTATTCTATAACCATGGCGTACGGCTAGGGCCAGCTCAGGACTTGTATATACGCCTCTGATCTTACGCTGGTGGGGTATATGGTTACATTCGCCGTTATCCTCTTCCGCGCACTTCACGCACAGGGGAAACATGAGCTTGTCGTCGATAACGACAGGTAAGATCGGCATCCATAAATTGCGTGGGGGGAGTACGTCTACGAAAGAGAGCCCAAAGTAACGATCATTCAAATTTTTTGAAAATTCATTGATGGAGGGTAGGCTAGGTCCCACCAGTTTCTCAGGAGCGCCCACGGGGTACGGATTGCTCTTCATCACGTATGGGTATAAAGAACAGAAATCGTAGTAATGGAGCTTCACGCCCTCCGTAGGTGGAAAGTATAGTCTGAAAGGATTTGTACGTCCTCCAAACAAGCTATCACCACATTTGAGAGGATCCAGCACCATTGAACGCTTGATCGTGTTTATTTCCTCACGGTACACCTCGTCTGTCTCCATCCGTGCATCATATTCATGCTCCCACAAGACTTTGTGAGTGAACTGTGATCCTATAAGTTGATCGCGGGTGCGGGTCGATGCAAGACAGTCGGCAGGAGACCTACCGTGGATATCTCCGGTGATTCCGCACTCAGGACGGGGGCATCCATGCCACCAGCAACCGTTAAAGGAGTACACAGTCTTCACACCAGTGACACGGTTTTCACTTAACCCATCAACCCAAAAAACACGTCCATTAATCTTAATGGGTACTTCACCCGTGTTGCGGGCGTGCTTTATGTATACACCTGTCTGTTGCTGTAGGTGTATGAGCCAGTAAATAGCCTTGTGTCCGTAACTGCGGGGGTTGTTTCGGTGAATAATGGCTAAGGTGTCTTTAGGCATGAAGTTATTCTTGAACACCGTAAAACATAATGATGCGATGGTGGTTGCGACTTGCAGTGGATCGCATTTGAAACGGGCTATGTACATTAGGGTGGATCGATTTTACATTTTTTTCGATTTCCATATTCTAATAGAGACAAAAACTTGAGCATGCATGAGAAAATAGCCTCTGCAAAATTTTAGCTTAATAGATAATCATCTTCTGCCCCCGGCAGAGCGATGAAAATCATATTTTAGTAGTCAAAAACGTATTTTTCTTATAATTTTTAAAATATTCAATTGCGTGTGTGTTATTTCATGCCTAAGCAACGATATAAATGCTATGGGAAATATATAAATGCATTATTTAAGACAAAGAGCCGATCTGAAAATATGTATAAATTACTATTTTCAGATCGGCTCTTTGTCTTAAATAATGCATTTATATATTTCCCATAGCATTTATATCGTTGCTTAGGCATGAAATAACACACACGCAAATATTTTAATTATAAGAAAAATACGTTTTTGACTACTAAAATATGATTTTCATCGCTCTGCCGGGGGCAGAAGATGATTACCTATTAAGCTAAGATTTTGCAGAGGCTATTTTCTCATGCATGTGCAAGTTTTTGTTTCTATTAGAATATGGAAATCGAAAGAAATGTGAAATCGATCCACCCTAATGTACATCCTTCTAAAGGCCTGGAAACATACTCTAAGCACGCGCACATCATTCACGCAATAACGCTCACATTCATCAGCTATATTATAAGGGTTACTTTCGTTAAAACTGTCGTAGTATCGATCAAAGTCTTCACGTTCATCCATACAATCAAAATAATGTTTGGGGGGTGGTGGGCCTACGTAGTTTAAAGTCTCGCTGGTGAGGAAAGTGTAAGGGAAGTATCCTTTGGAAACTTCAGCTGCTACTCCCATCACCTTGGGTAGCTTTGCTAATTTACAAGGTGTGAATAATAAAGTATCTTTAAATTGTACATTGCCTCTTATCTGCATCTGTATTAATTTGTTGCCTCTTTTCAATGGATCACCTGTAAATATCTCAGAGGATTCGTGTTCAAGCAACTCCTTATAAAGGAACTGCGTGTCAAACTTTGCCCCGTTATGGGCGAGAATATACACAGTCATTTTTTTGAACTTGTCGGCTAACTTGACAATATAGGACACAAATAGTTTCACAGGACTATCGCGGACATTCGTTTTAAAAACGTTTGTCCGTTTACCACATTTGGGGCACTCGTCACATTCGATACCCATACACTCATCACAGATGGTCTGGCTCACAAGTAAATGTGGAATTACCTCTTTGGTTTCAGCGTTCGTATATGTTTCTATATCGTAGTATACAGTTATACAAGGGTTATTTTTAGGCTTAGCATCTTTCATATAACACACATGCTTTACTCCATCCGCCTTATATTCCTCCTGGCATGTAGGACAGTGAATTACGTCACACTTGTGCTTAAATTTCCCCAATTATCCATTGTGTGAAACATACCACATTCACAGATTCTCATTTTCCTGCACGTGCCAATTGATTTATGGAAATCAAAACAGCTATTATTGAAAAATGTGCGTCTACACACATCACAGTCTCTCTTCTCAGCTTCAACTACACGGCTTTCACATTTGGTGCTTTTACACTGCTCACATACCATGTGACATTCTTTACAATGTCTCACTATATCATCCGCAAACTCGAGGCACCCCTTACACAAATCATGATGTCTCCCATATTTTCGACTTTTGTCATAACTCGCGTAAAGCCACCTTATATTACGGATGGGGAGATACGTTGTCCCTGACAATCCTAAAATAAGTAGGGTCTTGTACGATCTCTCACACAGCTTTTAAAAACATACACAGTCCTACGACGATCATCCAACCCAAATACAACTATGCGGACATTCATTTCCTGTTCTACCCTTCTCAGCTCTTCAGGACCCATATTACAGTCAAATTCAAGTTCACAGTCTACAGCTAGTTTACGGCACGCTCCACGACCGTAGGCAGCCAAATTTTTTGAGTCCGTGTATTTTGTACAGTAAACATACGTGCTAAGAGTACTGCTATAAAGCCGCAACCACGATCGACGTTATATGCTTTCGGTAAATAGTCGGAGAATTGAAGTTAAGAGTGTACGGTATGGCACTATGACCCGCAACACGGAATACACGGTCAATATTTACCGTGAAGTTGTCCATATTGAAGGCTATACTACTTTGGGCGGCTTGCATTATACGTCCTAATATATATTCTACATCTTCAGCCGCCAAACGTCTAAATGGCACTATCACCCAATAATCGTCTACATCACCGTCATCTGACCCGAATCCAAAGGACAGACTCGTCCTGACTTCACGCTCGTCGCGATTCTGAAGAGCAAACTCTACAATATGCTGTACAACCCGGCGTAGCCCGCGCTCAATTCCATTGCTATACATGGCTCTAGGGTCGACCCTGACCCTATACCGATTTCTAGTCAAGGCTGGGGTGGGGGCTGCGGATCGCACCAATTCCAGCGTTATAGCATCCTCAACAGAACGGGGGCGGCAGATGAATTAGTGGATATATTAGCGGAAGGTGCTGCTGATGGGGGTCCTGTTGCGTAGGAGGTTGAGGGTTGGGGATCTATTATTGTAGACTTAACAGAAGGGGGGCGGCGGATGAATAAGGGGATATATTAGTGGGAGGTGCTGCTGGGGGCTTGTTGCGTAAGAGGTTGAGGGTTGGGATCTATTACCGCTGCAACAGGCGCGTATTTCGGGCGCTTTATACCTGACGTGGGGTTCTCACACCTCCGCTTTGGACGTGCTACCGGTATCGCTGGTGAGGGTTCGTTGGCAGGGGAGGAGATCACAACTACACTGTCGTCGAGGTCATCCGTAATGTCAATGATGGGGTGCTCTACATCATCGTCATTCACGGTTCTGTGGGAAGAAAGCAAATATAAAGAACAGCACTCAAAATTTGTAATATTTTGTAAATGACCCACTTAGGAGTGTGACGTGTTAGAAATGGACTCTGTAGAAAAATTCAGATTCACGAGCCCATCCACATGTATTATATCTGGACCTACAGGATGGTAAAACTGTGTTTATGCTTAAAATCATTAAAGAAAAGGGAGAGATGTTCTCTAAATTTGTGCATAAAGTTATATGGTGCTATTCGACGTATCAATCAGTGTTCAACGAGTACCAAGATGATATTTTGTTCCACAAAGGCGTATATGACGTTAATTCGTTAAAGGGAAATAAACATACAATCATTGTAATTGACGATCTCATGTTGGAGATGGATAAAACGTTTGCCGAGACATTTACAGTATTCTCCCACCATCTTAACATAAGCGTGTTCTTCATCAATCAGAATCTATTTTTCAAAAATAGATACATGCGCGATGTGTCGTTGAATACGCAATATCTAGTTTTATTCGCGCAACGTAGAGATGTATCACAAATTGGGGTATTAGCCAATCAAATGTTCCCGAATCAGCGTAAGGAGTTTTTGGAAGTTAATAAAGAAGCTACAAGCACGCGTTACGGATATTTGCTTTGCGACCTTCATCCGCGAAACACGTTTAGAGTGCTTCTGCGAACGAATATATTTCCAAACGAGCCTGAAACGGTGTATATTCCAGAATGACAAAGAGACTAAAGAAATACCGTGAATTAATAAAAATCTATCATCGACTGCCCCGGGCAATGCAGCAGATGTTTATTAAAAATATCGACGCCGACTTTTTAAAATGCATCTGTGAAATCTGTCTTAACGTTATAAATTGCAATGTATCAATGAAAAACCCATCAGAAGGCTCGCCTACGCCGCTACAAGAACATAATACGTGCACTCGCTCGTAAAAGTCAAACTGTAGCGAAGAAAAAACGAATTATTGTACAAACAGGAGGGTCATTTCTCCCCATCTTATTTTCAGTTTTGGGTCCTTTACTGACTAGATTAATATAATGAAGAAAGTGGTAGTGATTCCCCACGAGGTGTACGCTTCACTGCAAAGGAATCCAGACACGGATCTAGATCCCCGTAAAAGCAGACTTAAAAGAATGGAAAGCGAATTGCTAGCTCTATTAAACAGTGAAAAAACACCTGATGAGAAAAGAATCTTATACCAAGAAGCTCTGCAGAAATTTCTTCACGAGTACGAAAATTATAAGAGCCCTACAGAGATTCCTGTGGTTATTAGGCACAGCACGGGGGACGATGGACATGGCGACATAGGATCTGAGCCCGACGATACAGCTGACCATCCAAAAAGATTAACCACACAACATATCGAACATGTATTAAAAAGCACCCTCCCACATACATTGAGGAGTAAAGGCTTAAGTCTTTATAATCTATTGAATGAGGATCCCGCCACACAATGGACCGATACAGGCGAGATCATTGTGGAAGGATCAAAGGTACAGGGATCGAATATCGTAGACATTGTCCATGATCTGGTGAGAAAGTGGGATAGGCCATCACCATCAGGCTGGAAGCATATTAAAGCAAGACTACAACAAATAAATGTCCCTAAAACGTTGATAGGAAATCTGAACAGGTTAAAAGACTTGGAACATGCAACGCATGTGACACAATTGAAGACGCCGTCACCCCCGGCGGTAACACCTTTGAAGAGGAGCAAGAAGAGGTTAAACCAACCCTACCCACGTGCCTCTAAAATACGCAAATGGCTAACGTATTAACGAAACGCTATTATGACGTTTCTAACCCATCCTCTTACGGCGGCATAGATAGACTGTACAGAAGTGTTTACGGAGTAGGAAAAAAAGATGTTGAAAGATTTTTGAGGGAGCAGGACACTTATACGCTTCATAAGCCTGTGGGAAAAAGGTTTAAAACAGCCAAGACAACGGCTTCCTCGATTGATTCTATTTGGCAAGCAGATTTAACAGACATGCAAAGATATTCTGTGTATAACGATGGTTACCGCTACATTCTATTCATAATAGACGTATTCTCTAGATATCTGTGGCTAGTTCCTCTGAAAAATAAATCACCTGAAACAGTTGCTAAAGCCACCAAAACGCTAATGTTAAAAGAAAACAGGGTTCCTGGCTATTTTTGTACGGATATGGGGAAGGAATTTATAGGCCGTGCTTTTCAGAACATGTTGACAGAGTTTAATATCAGCTATTACACAACCATTTCTATACTTAAGGCTTCTTTAGCTGAAAGAGTTCAGCGCACCATAAAGGAACGCATGCACCGTTATTTTACACATAAAAACACATACAGATTTCTAGACATTCTGGAATCATTGGCGTCATCCTACAACCGCTCACACCATCGTACGATTGGGACAACACCTAACGAAGTTTTAGAAAGAGGTACGCTCCCGAGGAGAGATGGATCACCACCACCACCACCACACTCTGCGCGCTTCAATATCAATGATTATGTAAGGCTGTCGCGTTCGGTGAACAAATTCGCAAAGGGTTTTGAGCAAGGATGGACACGCGAGATTTTTAAAGTTAGGGCTATGAGACCTAAAGGTGAGATAATGATGTATTACATTGAAGATTTGAATGGAGAAGAAATCTCAGGAGGCTTTGACCGCGAGGAATTGCAGAAAGAAGTTGCGTTTAATTTAGGAAAAAATGTGTTTAAAATTGAGAAAATTTTAGGAAGCAAAGGTTCAGGAAAGAGAAAAATGTACCTGGTGAAATGGTTAGGGTACCCAGAAAGCTTCAACACCTATATAAAAGCTGATGCAATAATGAAGCTTAAATAGTATGCAACATGGCTCATAACCATTTCTACGTCACACACTAGCCAACTTTGTAACAGAACTCCACAAGCACATTGAATTGGGTCGTGATTCGTATGAGGTGGGGATATGCGAAATTCAGCTGGACACCATCTTTTTAAATATTGAACATAAAGAAACCGTTTTTACGATTCTTAGAGACATTGACGAGTGTGAAAAAGCTGGGGTAGCTATGGATGAAACTATGCGCATCGCTCGGACTAAGATTGCACGGTATTACAGTACAGAAGTAAGACTAGGACCGGGTCAATATGGTTCGGCCGAGGATGTTGTGAGAGGCTTAAACGTAAGTTTAAGAAACTCAAACCTTACGAATGATTTAGTATACGAAATCGTAAACAACCCTGCACATACACTAATCCTAAAATCAAAGACTAACAGACGTATTAAAGACCATAGAAAGTTCCAAATTCTAGCCAATGGCCGATATAGCGCAGCCTTCCAAAGAGACACATTTCACGAGACACAGCATGACTTGTCCAGATTAATGTATCAATTGAAGATGGAGAAATTGGCTGAAAGGTCCCCAGACATGTGCTATATTTACAGTAATATAGTGGAGCACCAGTTTGTTGGGGATACCCAGGCACGCCTGCTGCGCATTGCTCACATCCCCAACCATAGAGGAAGGAGTTTGAGTATTACATATGACAGACCCCATTATGTGAATGTCGCAACTAATTTAATAACCAATATCTCAATATATATAAGAACGATTGAGGGTGAAAACTTCCCATTCGGTAACGGGAGCTTAACAGTGAAGCTACACTTTCGACGCACTGAGTTATAATGGATAGAAAGCCTTTCACCGTCTATCGAGGGGTGCGATACCAGCGCGGTAGTGGACTTGGGTCCATTTTTTCATCCATACTACGTACGGCTGTTCCTTTGCTGAAGAGGGGTGCCAGATACCTTGGAAGGAAAGCGCTGCAATCAGGTATTAACACTGCAGAAGACATATTGGCCGGGGCTAAACCTAAAGAGGCTCTAAAAAAACATTTAAAGCGTACACGGGACGAAATCATCAAAGATGCAAAGAGAAAAATGCGTGGTGGCGGGAAGAAGCGGGCTGCCCGGAAGAAGAAGGGTCACGTGGTATTAAACGTAAAAGGCTATCAAAAAAGAAGTGCTGTAAGCGAATGAAACCTATGGTTGACCACTTTTTTGACTGATATAAGCTAAGGACATTGATCTCATGAATCATAGTTTGTTTACCACTTGTCGAGAGAGGAGTCACTATTTCGCCATGGCACGCTTCATCCACCCATGTAGTTCACAATGCTGTAAATCGGAGCTGTCCCTTTTTGAGCTACCTCCAACCCAAGTTTCTATTGAGCACAGTGACTTTATTACAATTAACCCTTTAAACACAATTAGTTCCCCGAGTGCACCTATAGAATTCGTGATACCCAGCTCAGGTCCTTACTTTTTTATCCAAGCTGTGTGCACATGTACGCTAAGCTACGTATAGCCCATTCTGATGGAACGGTCTGCGATGACAAATATGCTGTATACCCTGAAACAAACTTTCTGCACTCCATATTCAACCAGTGTGACGTATATTTAAATCAGACCAACATATCGGCAGGCACGGGGTACTATCATCTACGAGCCTATCTGGAAAATGTCCTCAACTTTTCCAAAGAAGCGAAGGCTACCTTTTTAAGTGCCGAGGGATATTATCAAACTAAAGATGAAAATAGTATAAAGGACAAATTTAAAAATTCTAAAAAGAAAATATACGAGTGTTTTGGACGGTTGCACACAGATTTCACTTTCCAGGAGAAGTTGCTTGTGAACGGGGTGGATATGAAAATAAAGCTCACCCGCACGAGTCCTGAGATCTGCTTAAATCTGGATGCGGATCAAGAAGAGGGTGCAAAGCCCGTTGTGGTTCACATTATGGACACATACCTCCGCGTACGGCGAGTGAAATTAAGTTCACCAAAACAACTAGAAATTGAGAAAAATTTACTAAACGCTACAGTGAAATATCCTATTAACAGAGTGCAAATCAAACTATATACGGTTCCTGCAGGGTTGGCATCGAAGCAGATAGAAAACTTGCCCTGGGAAATCTTCCTAAAAGGATATTAATCGGCATGCAGGACCACGCTTCGGTGAATGGAAAATATAAAAAGAGTGCCTTTAAATTCGAGAATTTCGGACTTAAAAATATAACTCTATACGTTAATGGCACTGCTTTGGGTGGAACAATGGGTACGGACTATTCATCAGACGCTGTGTTACCTCTTTGTGCCAGAGCCTATAGTAATCTGACCCATATTGCAGGTGATTGTGATGAGCTTGGTAATGGGGTAACGCAGGAAGAATTCATTGATCAATTTAACCTTTATCCGTTTGACATTACACCTGACTTATCTGCTAGCGTAAATACCCATTTAACCCCACAGCAGAGCGGAAACATCTCAGTGCGGCTGGAATTCGCCAAGCCTATAGACGCTCCTATTAGTGTACTAGTATATCTCGAATCGCAAGCCCTAATAGAAGTAGATAGATTTAGGAGCGTTATCACTGACTTTTAAAATGGATGCTAATACACTTCAGAAAGTAATGGAGCGAGTCACACGTTCCAAATTTATCGGCGTGTTTGCGAAGAATGAAACATTGAGTTTGCCAAGTACGCGAGAATGCGGTAGTCTTATTGTGAACACAGATGTCATCGGTAATGAAGGGATTCACTGGATCGCTGTCTATTTTAAAAATAGACAGCGCCTGTACTATTTTGATTCACTCGGTACTCAACCCTGGAGTGACCCTATTATTGTAAAATTTCTCGCTCAGTTACATATTCCCGAAGTTGTATGGAACCCGTTTCGTGTACAAGGATATTTTACTAATGTTTGCGGAATGTACTGCGTCTCATTTCTCATGCATATGTCAAGTGATAAAGAATTTATAAATTTTTAAATTTATTTGACCCGTGTCACACTCGCCGAAACGATGAAATGGTATGCAGACAGATAAAAATCCGTTTTCCAATTGTACGTACTCGTTGTATATTATAATGTTTTTTTCGTATATTTGTAACGGTATATTCTGTAGTTGTTTATTGTACTGATTTCTTTCATTTAATAAATTTATGAAAATATATTGTGTCTTCTTATCCCAAAAAGATTGAAAAACACTTACATTATTTCGGTGTGACATTGTTGACTGATCAGTATATCCTCCGTATTCCGAGATTCTTCAAAAGATTGTATAACACGTGTCAAATCCTCATCGGACCTTAAAGGGATAATGTTCATTCTTTTAAAACATATACAGAGTATACAGACAGATCCCCATTATGTGAAGATATCTTTGGTTCATTTAAGAGGAATAACATTGATTGCCATAAAAAATTTCGATTTTAGCATAATGGGGATAACCAAATAACATTGATTGACATAAAAATTTTTGGCGAGTATCTATTTGACGAGATACTACAACTCTCCATATATATAAATCGAATTATAGACACTTACATTTCTATGGTAGTCCCCTGCGTCGGGTTGTAAGGAGCGTCACTGCAAATATCTTCAACGGTTTGCGTTGGAAATAATTCGCCACGGTCAATCGCGTTAAAAAGACTAATTGCGGTTAATGCTGCAGGGTCACTTTCTTCATACAATTCCGGGGAGACGTACAGGTCCATGGTGGAGGATGTGTGACATTGCTGACTGTTCAGTATATCCTCTGTATTCATGACACGAGATTCTTCAAAAGATTGTATAACACGTGTCAAATCCTCATCGGACCTTAAAGGAATAATGTTCATTCTTTTAAAACATATACAGAGTATACAGACAGATCCCCATTATGTGAAGATATCTTTGGTTCATTTAAGAGGAATAACATTGATTGCCATAAAAAAATTTCGATTTTAGCATAATGGGGATAAGAGGTAAAACCAAATAACATTGACATAAAAATTTTTTGGCGAGTATCTATCTGACGAGATACTACAACTCTCCAAATATATAAATCGAATTATAGACACTTACATTTCTATGGTAGTCCCCTGCGTCGGGTTGTAAGGAGCGTCACTGCAAATATCTTCTACGGTTTGCGTTGGGAATAATTCATCACGGTCAATCGCGTTAAAAAGACTAATTGTCGTTAATGCTGCAGCGTCACTTTCTTCATACAAGTCTGGGGAGACGTACAGGTCCATGGTGGAGGGAATGATTATTCACTGACGCGAAAATAGCTACTGTTACTCCCAACTGAAAAATAGCCCCTTTTATATGCACAATCGCCAAGCTCCGCCCAAAAGACCAGATGTTCGTAGTGATTGGCTGCCGATGTAGCTGGGTGGAGCTATGACGTGTACCAATCCGCTATAACGGGATCGGACGAGTAACATATATATAAAATCGTGTTTCTTGTGAATAAATTATAGACACTTACATTTCTATGGTAGTCCCTTATATTATATTTTTATTTTTACTTACAAGTTAGTATTGTTTTCACAAATTCTTGTGTTAACATAATTTCAATTGTTAACTTATTTTATAATAAAGAAATATATCCTAATTATATTTTTAAAAAAGCATTCAGTTTCCACGTTAAACTGTGGGTCTAAGGCGGAGTGAAAACCTTTCCAATTCGGCACAAACTCTGCCATTTTAAGGATGGTTTAACTGCAGCACTATAAATGTTATAGTTTAAATGAAGAGGCTAACTAAACACTGCATAAATAAACACTAAAATAAAATTAAATGTTATAATATGAAAAATAAATAATATATATAATATATATATTTACATATACCTATCATAAGATGTTTAAAAGAATGTATATATATAATTATAGTAAACTTACGTCAAGATAAACTAGTTACCCATAAAAACCTAATTGGTTTTCTATAATTCTGTTTTCTATGGTTGGTTGAATTATGTGTAGGCTAACTACGTTATTTGTTTCGTCGGATTGTGTTTTGGCTAATTTCAAGTTTAATGAAGTTCAAGTTAATGTTATATTTGTTTCTAATCGTTAAACACTATATACATCTATTGTAAAACACTATATACATCTATACATCTATAGTGAAACAATATATATCTATTTATCTATCTTAAAAAATTATAAAATATTTATCGTTTAATTTTGCTCATGTTGTTTGCAAAGTAAATACATTCAAACTTGTTTTAAATAAAGAAAAATTAATATATATATATATATATATATATAATATATACATATCAAAGATGTTTAAAAGACTGTATATATATAATTATAGTAAACTTATGTCAAGATAAACTAGTTATCCATAAAAACCTAATTGGTTTTCTATAATTCTGTTTTCTATGGTTGGTTGAATTATGTGTAGGCTAACTACGTTATTTGTTTCGTCGGATTGTGTTTTGGCTAATTTCAAGTTTAATGAAGTTCAAGTTAATGTTATATTTGTTTCTAATCGTTAAACACTATATACATCTATTGTAAAACACTATATACATCTATACATCTATAGTGAAACACTATATATATCTATTTATCTATCTTAAAAAATTATAAAATATTTATCGTTTAATTTTGCTCATGTTGTTTGCAAAGTAAATACATTCAAACTTGTTTTAAATAAAGAAAAAATTAATATATATATATATATATATATATATATATATATATATATATATATATGGTTGGTTGAATTATGTGTAGGCTAACTACGTTATTTGTTTCGTCGGATTGTGTTTTGGCTAATTTCAACTTTTAAATGAATTGTTTCATAAATTTTCATTTCGTTTCGTGACTTAAATATTTATAATAAATTTTAAGTGTGTAAAAATTATTTATTTAATAAACAGAATTTAATTGGATTCATCTACCATCATATATTGTGGTGCACTATTTAAATGGATGATTAATATATGGTTTTTTGCTATCTGGAACACATGGCGCTATCTGGAATACATGGTGCGATCTGGCAACTCAGCACCCGAATACATGGCGTGATCTGGCAACTCAGCAACTGCATACATGGTGCGATCTGGCAACACAGCACCTGAACACATGGCGTGATCTGGCAACTCAGCACCTGCATACATGGCGCTATCTGGCAACTCAGCCAGAATAGAGGTTTATAAAAGACCGAGAGACGACTGACGGAGTCATTCAAGCTCGGTTCCCAGCCGAGCAAGGACCTCTGGTCCTTCTCTTTCTGGCCCTTTGGGAAAACCCCTTAGAGGCCTCTTAGGTTAGGTAAACGAAAATAACTTGGGGGAGAACTCCGCCTCCAAGTTGCATGCCTTGCAATCAAAGGCAACTACTCTCTCTCTCTCTCCTTCAGGTGTACCCCTCCCCCCTTGGCTCAGCCAACTGGCTGATTAGGAGCCTATAATAATGTATACAATGGTATCGCTAGAAAGTGGTATCTGGCAACTCAGTCTTGGATTAGAATTAAATGAATACATGGCGCTATCTGGCAACTCAAGCCATTTACGCCTTCTAAGCCAACTGGCTGATTAGGAGTCTATAATAATGTATACAATGTTATCGCTAAAAAGTGGTATCTGGCAACTCAGTCTTCGATTAGAATTAAATGAATACATGGCGCTATCTGGCAACTCAAGCCATTTACGCCTTCTAAGCCAACTGGCTGATTAGGAGCCTATAAAACAACGCCTACTCGGCTGAAGTCTTAATATGCACTTGGCTCCTGCCAGGTGAACACCTCTCCTCCTTTCTCTCCTTTCTGGCCCTTTGGGGGGAATAGCTTGGGGGAGAACTCCGCCTCCAAGTTTTCCTTGTTGCACCTGCAGCACCCTCCCTTTGGGTTTTTTTTCTTCTTTTTTTTTGCAACACCCCCCTTTGCAACAACCCCCACCCCGTTTGCAACAACCCCCACCCCATTTGCAACATTACATAATAACTTGCAACATTCTTGCACTCTCCCCTTTTGCGGCTATACTACTCAGTCCAATGGCCTATTATTTAGCGAAGAAAAAAGGGTGGGACAAAATATATTGAGTGCCCCTAGTATAATTAATCGAAGCTCCCCGATCGTAGTGTCTTCACTTTGCTTGTTGGGAAAAGTTTTCCCCACTGAGGTACTGGCGCTGACGCAGAATTATATATTTTTTATGCCAAGGGTGAATGCCAGCAAGAGTCACCCCCCCCCCCCCCCCCATAGAAGAAGAAGAAGGAAAAAATCAAGGTCCAGGGTTTTCGAGAAGCCTGGGCACTTTGCGTTTCAAAGATTGGAGTCTATTGGAATCATAGACAGGGGGAAAGATGGACTGAGGAAGATGTTTCAAAGTTGACCGGTTTAGTAGATGAAAGACTGAGAATACTAATAAACCTTTGCGTTAGAGAGTTGGACAGAAAAGGAATTAGAATGTGTCGAAAGTTTGGTACTGCCTGCTCTCCTTAAAGGAGGAAGCATGCAGTTAGAGAGCTCAGAAGAGCAGTGTCCGTTATAATAGCGATAGTAAAGGAGAGTGAGGCAACATTCCGGCGAAGAGAGAAGGATTGAAGACAGTGAGTAAGAGGTGGGGAACTGATGAAACGAAAAGTCTTTGATTCCAACCCGCCAAGTACAGCTGTGTACAGTAGGGTGTATCATGTTCATTGAAGCGCGAATTTCAAGATTGGCAGTATGTATTCCTATGTAAAATTAAATTTTAGGAGGGGTTTGTTTTCTTGAACTTTTGCTAAAAATCACGTTTAAGTTTTCAAATTTCCACTTTTTCGGTTTCTGATTATGTACAGAACAGCTGTGCAGGACATACACTAAGGATTTGGCTAAAGACTTGGCATCACTGTTACTGGCACATTGGCGCAAAAGCAATGCCAAGTTCACTCCTACTATGATCATTCAAGAGAGATCCATTGCCAGGAAGATTCTTGTCAGGTGGAATGAAATGATTGACCTAGTGAATGGCAGAGTGAAGGCTGCAAAGAGAGAGAAGAGAACATCTGAACTTGATACATTGTTTGACATAACCTGCAGACATGCTATCACTCTCTGTGGAACTGAAGCATCTGGCTGCTCTGGCTGTGCTGCTAGAGTTCTTGTCAACTGTGACTGTCCTCTGCCTCAGAAGATTCCAAAGCTAGAGCTAGAGTGGCTCCATTACCAGAGGATCAAAATTTCAGAAGTTTCTGGCTTCCGGATGGCATCTGTTGATGTGAAGGAAACAGTGAAGCAGGTGAAGGATGCTAAGAGGAAGGAGGAAGAACAGAAGGCAGCTGAGAAGAGAAACAGAAAAGAGGAAGAAGAAAAGGAGCTACTGCTTAGAGCTGATGATTGTGATGATGATGAAGATGAGGTGACTTCCTTGCAAGTCTCCAGGCAGAGCAGCTCCTACTGCTGACACAGATTTTTCCAGTACTGCACCAAGCACAAGCTCCAGTGTCAACACTGGCAAAGTCTCCACCTCTGCCAGGAGGAACTACATGGATATCTCAAGCACTGCTGCGACTGCTGTCAGGTTCAAGGTGGCAAACACTCCTGCAGCAGCCATTGCAACTGATTTCTTGCAAGATCTCATCAAAGCTGGCCATCTATCTGCTGATAAGGCATATCTAGCTGTTGACAGAATGAAGATGTGGAGGGGCAAGGAGTCTGTAATAGGTGCCTCGGTGGAGGCCCTGGAGAAAAGGACAGAGGAAGAGGAAATCAAGGGAATTTTCTTTTATGGAAAACAAGATAAGAAGACTAAGATCATGAGGTACAATGAAGAAACTGGCAGCTTCCATCCTGATATTACAACTGAAGAGCACTATAGTGTTACCTGGGAACCTGAGTGGAAGTATCTCTTCCATTGTATACCAGAAGAACATGAAGGAAATGAGAAATCTGCACTGAAGATAGCTCAGGCTATGTTTGAGTGGATTAGTGATCATGGGGCTAGATATACTATTGTGGTCCTTGGTGGTGACTCCACCAACACAAACACAGGACCTGATGGAGGAGCCATTACTCACTTGGAGAGACTGCTAGGTCACAAGTGTCACTGGCTGATATGCCAGTTGCATATTAATGAACTCAGCATCAGGCACATGATCATCAAGCTTGATGGTCCCTACACGCACCAGTCTGGGCTCAGTGGTCCAATAGGAAAACTTTTGGAGAAGATCAATGACATACCTGTCAACTTTAACTTCAAGGCTTTGCCAGGAGAAGAAGATATAATTGAACTGCCAGAAGACATTGTACGGAACCTTAGCACTGACCAGAAGAACTGCTACCTACTGATCAAAACTTAAAGAATAGTCTCTTCTCTCACATAATAATAATAATAAATTAATAATGCTAAATCGTTACAGTCTGGGGAAGTACCGTTCGATTGGAAACTTATAAACATTACGTTAATATTTAGAAAAAGGGGACAAATCTTTTCCCGGAAATTATCGTCCCATTAGTCTGACTTCAGAACGATTATGGAGACGATCGTTCGGGATAAAATAGTTAATAGAAATGAATAATTTAATCAAAGATTCTCAACACTGCTTTCGACGCAATCGTTCTTGTCTTACTGATTTGCTCGACTTCTTCAAAAACATTGTCAATATACAGGGTGTCTCAAAAGTCACTATCTATTTCGGTGACATTAGATGTTTTTTTAAAAAATGCCATGCTGGCATAAAGATATGTACTTCTGGTGCAAATTTGTGTATTTAAAAAAAGTTAATTGGTTTATTATCTTGACATGCTTGAACAATTCCTCGAACCTCAACTTCTTACAGATGGCATTCTTGACACAGTAGTTTTTCAGCAGGATGGAGCACCGTGCCATTATGCAATAATTGCACGTGATTATCTTGACAGACGCTTCCCCGGTCGCTGGATTGGTCGTGGAGGAACACAACCATGGGCAGCACGTTCACCCGATTTAACACCATTAGATTTTTTCGCCTGGGGTTTCATTAAGTCTAAGGTGTACACTGGTAGAAGAATTAGTGATGTAGCCGAACTTCGAAATCGTATTACCGATGCAGTTCAGAAAATAACACCTCAAATGCTGGAAAGTGTGTTCCGGGAAACAACTTATCGCTTTGAGCTCTGTAGAGACACTGATGGTCGCCATGTGGAGACAGATAAATAAATAGCACTAATTCTTTGTGGCACTTACTTTGAAATAAATATATTTTTCATGTCTTAAACCAGTTTTTCGTAATTCCCATTATTTTTCAAAATAGATAGTGACTTTTGAGACACCCTGTATATGACGAGAGTAAAACAGTAGATATTGTATATTTCGATTTTCAAAAGGCGTTTGATAAAGTGCCACATACGAGATTATTAGCTAAACTTCATTCTCACGGAACTGATGGTAATGTTCTCAAATGGATCGAAAATTGGCTTTGTGGACGTAAACAAAGAATAGTCATTAATGGCAAGGCGTTTAACTGGAAAAGTACAATCAGCAGTGTAGAGGGATGAACAAAATCAGCGGCAGAAAGTTCACAGATTCAAGAAGATATTAATAAGTTACTTGAGTGGGCAGAAATTATGCAAATGAACTTCAGGAAAGATAAATGAAAAACGTTCCGTGTCAGTAGAAACAATGTTAAGGAAAAATATTCTATGCGTAACAAGACACTAACGAATGTTAAGGAAGAGAAAGATTTAAGTATGACTGTTGCCGTCACTCTTAAACCATTGTATCGAAGCGGTTAGGAAAGCAAATAGAATATTAGGACTTATTAGTAGATCATTTGAATTTAAGTCGGAGAAAATAATGCTAGCATTATATAATTCCTTAGTAAGCTCCCACTTGAAATACTGAGTTCCGTTCTGGCCCCCATATTTAAGACGATATAGCCTAAACTTAGAAACAAATCATACGCTGCCCGTTTAGAAACGTTAAATTTATTCTCACTTGTTAAAAGACACATTCGAGGAGATTTAATCCAGGTATTTAAAATGATTAAAGGTTTTGATAATGTCGACGCCGAAAAATAGTTCACCTTCAGAAATGCAGATAGAACTCAAAGTAGTGGGTAAACATTTTAATTCTAATGAAACTAAACATTTTTTCTTCAATCGTATAGTTAATTTGTGAAATAGATTGCCAGCAATAGTAGTTCAGAGTAATTCGGTCGAGTCATTTAAAAAAAGACTAGATGTTTATTTTGCCTTAAATCCCCAGTTAGAAGCACTTGTTAGCGCATAAAAGTATTGTAGAATTTTTACTCGGATTCCCTCCTCTTTACTTTAAAATTTTCCCTTTATTTTTAAATTTCTTTCCTTCCTTTCAACCTCCCTTCTTTGCTTTGCTTTAAAACTTTTCCAGTTGTCTTTAAATTTTCTTACATCGTTTAACTTTCCTTCTTAAACAAACGGCCTCGTAGGGACCAGCTGGTATGTTGCTGTTTGTAAATACCAATACTCTTAATGAATTTTATGTTACAAATAATGCTCAATTATGAATCCTATTTCGTGGATCGCAAATATTTGAGGGGTCGGCGCGTCTTAAGGTACCTAAGCGCCACCATAGGCGAAAACGTGTTTTTGATGGATATCACTATTTTCACCCTTCCTCTATCGCGTGGTTTGGGTTATAATGACTTTACGACACTAGAAGTATGGTTGAAAACCTTATGAAGCGAACTACTTTTTTCACCTCTGGCGCCAGCTGGGCTCTGCCGCTCAGATGTGATGCGCGTCTTAAGGCCCCAATATCCCGTTCAACTTCTAATGGATCGAGGTCTTTGCTGTAGTGGATAGAATATCCGACCGGCTATTGGAAGATCCCGGGTTCGATTCCTGGGAGGTACCTTACTTTTCATTTGTTCGTTCTCCCTCCTCATCTTGTGCAGAACGCTCTTCTACACAAGCGTCGTTCTTTACATTAAAATATATATATATATATATATATGTGTGTTTATATATATATATATATATATATATATATATAATATATACTGTGTGTATATATATATATATATATATATATATACAGGGCGTCCCAAAAAAATGTATACACACTTTAACAGCTGATAGCTCAATTGATGTTTCTTTCTTTCCAAGTTAAACCCATTAGAATTAATAATGGCAGTCAGACTAAGCTTTGAACAAAGGAAATTCATTCTAAAATGCTACTGGAAGTGTGAAAACGCAGTTGAAGTGCAAACACAGTTTAGGAGGGAGTTTCAAACAGATCCACCAACGCGACTTACCATCACTCGAATTAGAGATAAGTTTGAAGCCGATGGAACTGTTCAGAATGTCCACAAGAAGCGTTCCGGAAGACCACGGACATCGACAAGCCCCACAAAGCAAGAAAGAGTACTGGAAACGTATCACCAAAGTCCAAGAAAATCTGTGCGGCAAGCGAGTCGTGAGGTAGGAATTTCAGAATCGTCTGTCCAACGCATTTTGAAGCGCTGTCAATGGAAAAGTTACATTCCAAGATTAGTCCATGCTATTAATGAAGATGATCCGGACCGAAGAGTGGAGTATTGCGAGTGGTACTTGGCACGATGTGGATGTGGATTGGACGAAGGGGTTTCGTAGAATACCCTCCGCGTTCACCAGACCTCACACCACTAGACTTTTTTTTATGGGGATACTTAAAAGACAAAGTCTACGCTATAAAACCTGCAACAGTCGCTGAATTGAGAGCAGCCATTGAACGAGAATGCACACAAATACCAAACGAAATGTTTCGTGATGTTTGCGATTCCATTGCTTCGCGTTATCAGCAGTGCCTGGACCAGAACGGACGTCAGTTTGAAAACAGGCTTTGACAAAACAATTAAATAATGTCTGTAGATTCTATTACATTTTGAAAATGAAATGTATTTTAATAAACACTGCCTTTATAATTATTTAAAGTGTGTATACATTTTTTTGGGACGCCCTGTATATATATATATATATATATATATATATATATATATAATATATATATATATATACATTCTAACTGCAAACACGCAGTATAATTAACGTAAAGAACGACGCTTGTATAGGAGAATATTCCGGGCCTCACTCGATCAAATACCGTAATTCCTCTAGAAACGCGCAGAAACCAATGCGCGTATGTAGAGGAATTACGGCATTTGATCGAGTGAGGCCCGTGGTGTAATGGTAATCATATCTGACCGGCAATCGGAAGATCCCGGGTTCGATTCCCGGGTGGTTACCTCATTTTCTCATTTGTTTCGTTCTCTCTCTCTCATCTTGCGCGGAATATTCTCCTATACAAGCGTCGTTCTTTACGTTAATTATACTGCGTGTTTGCAGTTAGAATGTATATAATGTACGGCATGCGGGAGGTGCCCCCCTTGATTTCCCTTGATCATTGTCCTATATAAATTTTATTAAATATTCATATTTTACTCGTGTCAATTTGTGACGCGCGAAACTTTGGGCGTTCGTTCGAGAACGCGAAAAAACGTTCTCGTATTATTTTTTTCATTTTTATTTTTAATTATATGACCTCCCGAGATGAACTCGAATAAATGCTTAGTAAGTTATTATCAAAAATTCCGCTCACGACGACAGATTCGAGCGCCTCAAAGATAAAAATACCTCCGTTCGCTCTGATTTCAAATTTATAACATTTATAACATATTATGTTATATCATGTGTGTCATGTCTTATGTACTTGTGTTGTACTAATAACCATCTAGTATAACCATCTAGTATAACCATCTAGTATAACCATTTAGTATAACCATCTAGTATAACCATCTAGTATAACCATATATAAATATATAAAAACACTGTAAGAATGGTAAACGACGTAATGTACTTTAATGGAACTGTAATTAATAATAACTTGTAATGTACTTCAGTGAAACTGTAATTAAATGTAATAATTTAATTTATAATGTAAGAATGTACTTTAATAGAAATGTAATTAAACAAGTGAATATGAAATAATCCATAATTGTAATCGAAATTGTAATGAACCAAAATTAGTACGTACTCAGTCGTGCACTTAATTTGTACTTGTGTACTATTACGAAATGATATCGCCTTCATAAATGTAGACTCGGCGAAAAATACAAATTATTTTTTATTTTATTTTTTAAATTTTTATTTGCAATCATTCAAAAACATCTGATGTGTTTAAAAAAGGGGGGAAACTTAACCTTCGACTGTCTCCCCCAAACATTTAGGTTATATTATACATGTACTTGTAAAATTACAGCACTTCTCCTTCGTCATTGCACTTCTGCATTAGACTTCATATTAGCACCTCATTAGGACTCCTTTGTTAGCAGCCTCGCTGCGGGGAGGGGGCAGAGGCCCCTTGCCTTCTTAATATTTTTAGATTCCGGCCTGAGCCATGGTCGAAAGAGGTCGAACCTCTACCCCTGTAAATTCAGAGCAGTACCTGTATATTTTTAAGAAGTAAACCAAAGTAAAAGAAGTTTTTATTTTTCCCTTCGAGCCGTGCTCTCTTCAGAACTTAGTCAGAAAAGTCGATAATTTTAGTATAAGAGAAAGTATCAGAGTATTATAGCAAGAGAAGAATTAATAATTCTCGACCCATAAGCGAGAGAAAGAGACAACCCAAGCACCATAGAAGATATTGGCATAACAGTCTGGCGAGTCTGTAGCCAAGAGTTTAACAGAGTGGCGACCGAAAAGAATTAGAATGTTATAGAAGAAATATCCGTTGCAGCCTCCTAACCAGAACCCCCCGTCGAATCCGAACCGACTCAGGGCCATAAAAGGGGGTTAACATATATATATATGTATATATATATATATATGTAATATATATATATATATATATATATATATGTATATATATATATGTATATGTATATATATGTATATATATATATATATATATATATATATATATATATATGTGTGTGTATATGTATATATATATATATATATATATATATATGTGTGTGTATATGTATATTAGGGTGGCCCTTATTTTTCAACTTTTGAAATTACTTGCTCCCAACCCTAATCTTCTTCCAGTATATAAAAAAGTGCTCTGTGCAAACTTTCAGCTCAATTGGGCTATATTAAGATGGCCCCCAAAGGCCCTAAAGTTTCAAAATTCACCGATAATTGGTATTTCTAATATAAAACCTTTATAATTCATTTGCAAACTTTGTTTGGGAAAATAATCACAAAGCATAATCGAAAGTGAATTTTATTTACAACAAATAATTACGCCGCTTATATAGGCCGCAGGCGCAGAACTTTCTAGAACCTTCCAGAAGCGGTTTTTTTACGCACTTATGATACTTTTCAATTTCCGTGAATATCTCGTCCAATTTTGGTTTTAAGTAAATAATGGTTATAACTAAATTTATTGTAAATTGAATTCTCTTTCGATCATATTCTATATTTCTTTCGAATAAAACACTGTAAAGAAGATAAAAACGGTTTTATATGAAAACATATCAATATTGTTAAAATCTGAAAATTTAGGGCCTTTGGGGGCCATCTTAATATTGTCTGATTGAGCTGAAATTTTACACAGAGCATTTTTACATGGATTAGAACAACTTTGGAGGTTGGGAGATGAAAACTATTTCATTTCAGAAAATCACATACAACTAAGGGCCACCCTAATGTATATATATATATATATATATATATGATGAATAAAACCACGAAGGAAAGGAAACACAGAATGGTGCTCAAGCGCTTTCGTCTAATGACATCCTCAGGAACACTGAAGTACATAAAGAATTACAGCCTATATATAGGTTACAGAAAAAAAAAATATATATATACAATAAACGGAGAAACAAACTTAAAGGATTGTGGGAGGGGCACACAGATTTATAAGGAAAAACTATCGATTTTTAGCACAAGATTAAATGAATTGTTTCCAACCAATGTTATAGATAAAAAAATATACAAATTTATACTGGAAATCTGCCCGGGTTTTAGCATTCTGCTCTTTTTGTATATAAAAATTGAAAATTATCGATTTTTAGCATAAGATTAAATGAATTGTTTCCAACCAATGTTATAGATAAAAAAAAAAATATATACAAATTTATACTGGAAATCTGCCCGGGTTTTAGCACTCTACCCTTTTTTGTATATAAAAATTGAAAAATAAAAGTTATTATGGTGGCATACAAGATTACCAAAGATTTAGCGTTCTACCTTTCTTATCTAAATCTGTTCTGAAGGAATTCAAAACAACAGGATCGAGTTGAAAAAGACCTTTGCTTATGTTGAAGTTATTTGAAAGTTGGATAATGGCAGACTCAAGAATATTTCTATTAACAATGTTGCTAGAGTGAAATAAAACTGAAGCATTATTCCAATCAATACAGTGGGATAACTCTGACAAATGGACAAAAAGGGCACTGGACAACTGTCCTGTTCTAACGGAATATTGATGCTGTTTTATACGTGTGTGCAAATCCTTTCCCGTCTGACCTATGTAAAAGGAATCACATTGTTTACAACCAATTTTATAGATAATGCCTGAATTATTGGTAGGGCTATTTTTTACTATGATATTTTTCACAATATTGTTATATGAAAATAATACATTAATATCCAAACGTTTAAGTACATTAGCAATGCCTAAAAAGCCCGGGAAAAATGGAAGTACTTAAATATTTTTTGACAAAGTACGAGTTTTATTATTGACACGATAGAAAGTTCGTTTTGCCTTGTTTAGTACTTCCATTTTCACTCGGTTTAAGAATAAATTTTCCGAACGTTATATCTAAGAGGAGATCTATCTTGTTTCGCTACATAGTTTACAGACCTTGACCAGTGAAGACGTGTGTTTTGCTTTATGTGAACCCCTCATAAACGTTGCGGTATCAGAAGAGCATATCAGGCATATAGTGCTTTACGAGTTCAAAAAAGGGAACAGTGCTACTGAAGCAACGCGAAACGGCAGCTCGAGGAATTCTGTGGGAGAAATCCTGGTTGTAGGCGCCGTTACTGCTACCCTGGTGCAAGGGTGGAGGATATAACTAATAGTGTTGACCATTTCAAAGACGGTACCGCCGATGACACAACTTATGTCATACATGTCGGTACTAATAACGTTTTAAATTCTAGATCGGAAGAACTGCTGGCTAGGTACAGGGACTTACTAGAGCGACTAAAGGAAAAAACTAATAAGATTGTTTTAACAGGTATACTTCCTCGAATTATCCAACGTAACGATTTCTATAGCAAGGCGACCTATATTAACTATAACTTAAAGTCTCTTTGCCAACAGGAAGGAGTGCATGTGGCGAATTTTTGGAACAGTTTCTACGGCAGGAGGGACTTGTTCCTCGAAGATGGACTTCATCTTAACATTGGAAATGCGCGTTTAGGAAGACTATTTCATAATACTGTCTCTTCTTTTCAGGCTGCCGTAACTCGAACGGTCCAAGCGTAAATTCAACAAATTTCCCCTGCGCTCGCGAAGGTGTCGCAATTACAAACAATTTAAAGGTTCTATCCTTGAATGCTCGTAGCTTACGAAATAAAATAAACGAATTTTTTTCTTTAATTGCTTGTAAAGACTATGATTTAATTGCTATAAATGAATCGGGCTTAGCACTGAAACACTTGACTTTGTTGTGGAGTATCAAATTAAAGGTTATTGACTTTTTGTTAAAAACACAATAGGTAGGCGAGGAGGAGGTGTATGTTGTATATCAAAGATAATATTGCGAACGTTATAAAAGTAAAGCACACAATTCCAGAACCAATAGATTCGACTATAGCAGAACTTAAATTGAACGATTTCAAACTTGTTGTTGCGGTTATATATAGGCCTCCTAATCAAACAGCTGATACGGAGGAAGCGATATATCGTGAACTAAAGAGAATAATAGGTAGTGAGCACTGAGCAGGCTTTAGTTATGGGTGACTTTAATTGCGCCAACGTGAATTATGATACAATGCAGGGAGACGCGGAAGGTAATCGTTTAGTTAATTTTCTCGAGGATAGCTTTCTTTTTCAAAAGTTTGGGGAACCTACGACTTTGGACAGTATTTTAGATTTAGTAATAACTACGGATGATAGGCTAATTACTGATCTTCAAGTAATAGAACCGTTAAGCAATAGAGATCACAATATGTCCTCTCAGTAAGTCACTGGAAACCAACTAACTCGACTAAAATTCCTAACTTCCAGCACGCAGACTTTTGTAAATTTCGAAATAAATTGCCACACGTCAATTGGGAGAACGTAATGGGGAACTCCAACGCAAAACTAATGTGGGAATCGTTTGAAACAGTATTTAGGACTATAAATGAGGAATGTGTACCGTACAAAATTAAGCGAGCGAAAGTAAATAACAAGCCCTTGTTATTTGATATTGCTTCTTATAAATGTGGTAATTGGAATTCTTGTTTTTGCTGTGAAGAAAAAAAAGTGCCCCCAAATGAAAGAACATTTCTAGAAGATCAGCGTACATTGTACGCTGATCTTCTAAAAATGTTCTTTCATTTGGGGGCACTTTTTTTTCTTTACAGCAAAAACAAGAATTCCAATTACCACATTTACAAGAAGCAATATCAAATAGTTGTTCCGAATATTCCTGAAATGACTTCAATTTACTTTTGTAACTTTCAGAATTCCTTTTTAGTTTACCTGTTTTAAGTAAGGTCTTGTACTTATTATGATAGTTTTTGAGCATATCATGTATTCTTTTCCTTGATAAAGTTGGGATTGAAGCTGTGAGCCATATCTCTTGAAGTTTGGAAATGATGTCATTGACAATAATCTGGAATGGAGGATCTTGGCCTGTCGTTTTTCTGTTGTTCCGGTGCCAGAGATAAGCTCTTAGCACATCTCCATAAGTAGGTAGAACATTATTAACAAAATCTGCTGGTTGACCGATGCTATGGCATTTTGCTAACGTTCTGGTTACTTTTGAAGGTTTCTTTTCAGACATTATAAATCTATTTACGATATTTACCAACTAACTGCGGGTAAATGGTGATATACCACGGTTGATGAACAAGTTATAACACAACCTCTCGCCACACGTGACACACAACAACTGACAACGTCGCTTCCTTTCCCAGCTTATACAGGGTAGGGAACGGGGGATGTAGCAGTGTGCAGTGTGCAATGCACAGTGTGCATTTTATATAATGTTCATTGTTCAATGACTGCTATTAATTTATTCAAGCCTATAATAGTGTTCTGAGGGTTGTTTGCACAGAAATATACCGGAATTAACATTTGTATAACATCTTGTTAAAACTTGCTTTAAATCAATATTTTGGATATTTTAACGGCTAAGACGCCACCGGAAGTTATTAACAGGTTGTGCTGAAATTTTTATTGTTTATTTTGTAAGTCTTTAAAACCATTTTCCAATCAACCCCGTTCAAAAATACTCACAAATATAATTATGAATATTTTTTTCAAATATCGTATTTTTATGTGTTTTTAGACCTATTTTTCGATTTTTAAGGACTCGCTGCCACCGGAAGGTATTGACGTAGATCAAAAAAATTTTACACACTTTATTTTCTCTCCAAATCGCAACGTTTCCGCAATACCCCCAATCAAATATCGAAAAAAGTGTAAAAACGAGCCGCCCTAATATATATATATATATATAAAACTTATATATATATATATATATATATATATATATACATACATACATATATACACAGGGTGTTTCATAACATGTGGGATGCACTTTCAGGATGGATTCAGGAACTGAAAACAATGAAAAAAGCTTATATAACATACGCCCGAAATCGCTCTGTTTCCGAGTTACAGCCCGTTTTGTGTCCCAGAAATTCTTTCCGCAAACTGTTTACAAACACTGCTTGCCGATAATGTTTATGAGTGTGTACGAGACTTATTTCATGTATGGCCTTGACGATTGTAATGTTTCGTACACTCTATGACATGTTTTAATATCGTTGAGTGTAGAGCCATCAGTCAGTCGGAGGTGCATCGCGGTGTTTCACTGTTCGTATTCGTAACTTCTTACCGTGAATAAGTGCCGTTCAGTGAAAAAAACACTTAAAAGTTTTTGTGCTATTCAGTGATAGTGTGCATCTGAAGTGAGAATGGACGCTTATTCAAACAGAGAAATGGCAGACATGCATCTCATGTATGGACTTACCGACTGTAATGCGGCGCAGCAAGACGTCTGTATACGGAAAGGTTTCCGAAACGCAGTCTGCCAGATAAGAAGACCTTTCAGAGAATAGACAAGTGTCTTGGTGATACACGATCATTCAACAAGCGAGTTTCAAATGGTGGTAGACCAATCAGCGCCAGAACTGTTGAGTTGGAGGAGCGAATCCTGAAACGCGTGGAGGAACATCCTGGTGTCAGCACCCGAAGGATAGCAGCAGCAGAGGGTGTAAGATACACAACTGTGTGGAGAATTTTACGGGACCAACAGCTTTACCCATATCACATTCAGAGAGTACAAGGCCTTACTGAAGCAGATTTCCCACCAGGAGAGGCTTTTTGTACTTGGTTCCTTCAACAGTGTGCTCACGAACCTCTTTTTGTATCGTCCGTGTTGTTTTCTGATGAGGCTGCCTTCACAAGAAATGGCGTGATCAATTTTTACAACATTCATCACTGAGCCGAAGAGAATCTGCAGGCCATCATTCACTCAAGGCACCAACAACAATTTAGTGTCAATGTATGGGCAGGACTTATTGCCGACAACTTAATAGGTCCTTTTGTTTTGCCTGGAAGATTAACAAGAGAATCCTATTCCAATTTTTTAAGGAATGATTTAAGCGATTTACTAGATGAAGTTCCTCTTGGTGTCCGACGTCGTCGTATGTGGTTTATGCAAGACGGCATTCCGCCTCATTTTAGTCGGGTAGCCAGAGACTATTTGGATGACCATTTCCCTGATAAAGGGATAGGCCGTGGAGGACCCATTGCGTGGCCTGCTCACTCCCCGGACCTGAATCCACTCGATTTTTACCTGTGGGGTCATCTGAAATCCATCGTTTACGTGACACCCATTGACAACGTTGAAATGCTTCGCCAACGTGTAGAACAAGGATGCCAGAAAATCCGAGCAATACCTGGAATGTTTGAACGCGTCAGGCAGTCTATGACGAGGCGTGTTCAGGCGTGTATTCAAGCGCAAGGCGGTCCTTTTGAGCAATTCCTTTAAAGGTAAAGCGGATACTTGCTGGAACACATAACTGGCTGTAACTCAGAAACAAAGCGATTTCGGGGATATGTTTATATAAACTTTTTTCATTGTTTTCAGGTCCTGAATCCATCCTGGAAGTGCGTCCTACATGTTATGAAATACCATGTGTATATATATATATATATATATATATATATAATATATATATATACATACATATATATATATATATATACATATATACAGTATATATGTTTTACAAATTTGTGTCGCGTGCAAACACCAAAATCCATGGAAGAATATTTCTAAATTATTTATTCACCTTTTGGTTCAAACTGATTTATTGTTAATTCAGAAAAGCTTTTAAATTTTCGCATTCAAAGGATTCAAATTACTTTTTAATCCCAACTGATTTAAGAATTACGTTTCCTAAAAAATATAGTGTATATATATATATATATATATATATATAGTTACGATAGAAATGTTCTTCGGGAACCTTATCCTCAATAGGAATATGAAAACAAGAGATACGACTCTCAACATTTATTGGCCAAACGTTTCGGTCCACTCAGGGGCCATCTTCAGTGACTGAAAAGAAGCATCTAAAAAATTAATCATAAAACTAAAGTAAATAGAAATGTCAAACTGTACAATAATAAAATCTAACACAAAAAAAATTAAACAGTTGCTAAAAAAAACTATCTGGATTATAAAACAAAATAAAAGTAAAAAAAAAAAAACTAAAATTTCAAAAATTTAAAAGTTTAAAAATGTTAAGTTTAAAATTTAAAAAAATTTAAAAAGGACTGACCTGGATGGTAAAAGTTACAAATAACAAGTGGAGAGAAAGGAAAAAACAACTTAAGTTAGTGCGTTAGTTGCGTTAAAAAGGTGTTGGTTGGTTAGGAAGTATGTAATTTTATCGAGGAAAGGCTATCGTTTAGTTCTGGATTTAATTTCTTGATAAAAAGGGATTCTAAAATTTTAAGATCAAGTGAATTAGAAGCAGATCACAAAATCGCAAAGGAGTCCTGGGTGCACGGGTGGTCATGGGTCTCTGAATGATGCCGAATAGCAGAGGATTCAGGAGTGGAAAGAGGGCGAAACGTTTGGCCAATAAATGTTGAGAGTCGTATCTCTTGTTTTCATATTCCTATTGAGTATATATATATATATATATATATAATATATATATATTTATATATATGTAATGAGAAGAAAGACCAAGGACGCAACATACAGCATGACTTCAATATAGTTCCGACGTTTTGAAGGATACAACCCTCATCTTCAGGGTAAATTTCAAAATTACAAAAAGTTAAAGATAAACAAAGTTTTTAAAACAAACAAAAACATTATTAAATAAGTCTTACAGTAAAACATTCAAAAAGATAAATTATTAATTTAAAAAATTGAAAAATTAAAGATAAGTAAAATTTTACAAATAATTACAAAATAAGAATTATGAAATAGACTTACATTGATTGAAACATTCTAAAAGTAAATTATAAGTTTTAAAATTATAAAAAGTATAAGATCAGCAAAATTTTAAAACAATCACAAAGTTAAAAAAAAATGAAATAAAGCCTGCATTAAAACATTCAGAGAAATAGGAAAGCTGTGATTTAAAGAAGGTTTAAGTTTATAAATATAAATTGTTTCCAATAATCTAAAATCACAAATGTTATTACTTACGGTTAAAATCTTAAAATTATCTGCTGAAAAGGGCGTGTCACAGCCAACTGAATGTTAATGTATTATGGATTCCATTGAGTTACTAATGGGGCGACCGGTGAGAGACTACGTACCCAAATGCTGGGCAATGTGAAACTGACGTAACCGAATGGTACTTCCAATGTAAGACTCGCTCTTGCAGTGCGAACAATCAAATTTTTCGACGCATGACAAGCACAAAAGGGGAGGGAATCTATCCTTAAAACGAAAGTAGGATCCTGTGGTGGAAGGATTTACGAAAACGAATTTAAAATTAATTTGGGGAAAAAATTTCTTCAGAATTGCTGACAGGTCTTTCTTAGTCTCGTCACTAACGAGACTGAGGTAAGGAAAAGTAAGGTAACAATTGTCTTTGGGAACATTAAAAACGGGTGTCTTAGGTCTACAAATATTATCAAGAAATTTATAAATTTATTTCTGAATTAATTTCTTGGGAAAACCAAATGAAGTAAAAACGTTAATTAAATATTCAAATTCAATATGACGACCAATATAGGATGAACATAAATGATAAGATCGAAAACAAGAGTCCTAATGGAATTAACTTTGAATTAAAAAGGTGTGGAAGTAAAAAAAACATACCCAAACCTGTAAAAGTTGTTTACGAAATACCGATGTAGAAAAAGGAACCATCACCTTCTCAATGGACAAATTCAAACAGGGAAGGATGTTATTATTCTTTGATTCAATGGTAAATTTAATGTTAAAATGCAGTGTATTAAGATAATTTTAAAACTTCTCAGAATGTGTTTGACATCAGAAGAGAGTGAAGGCATCGACCACATATCTTCGGTAAAAGACTGAGCGGAAATCAAGAGGGCAGGTATTAAGTACTTGTTCTTCAAAATGAGACATGAAAATATTTGCTAGAGTGGGACCCAAAGGATCGTAGAGTTGATTATTAAAAACAATGAAAGAATTAAAAACTGACAATTCAAGAAATTTCCTAAATTTTGATCTAATAAAGCCATGGACGGTCTCGCAAGAAAAAAAAAGTTTGTCAACACAAAGGTCATCTTCCTTGATATCTTTTTTCCATATTTTTTTATGTCTTGGTGGAACCTTTCACCTTGTTTTCACTAACCGTTCCAAGGTTTGGCTTTGAAGGAAATGCACGTTTACACTCATGTTGCAATCAAGTTTTTCATAGCATTTCAACATGTGGCTAACAATTGCTCTATAGTCTTTTGTTTTATGGTTTCCTAGAAAAATTTCAACAACATTTTTGAATGATATCCTAGCCACTTTCTCCACATTTGACATTGAATCAAGAAAGTTGTCATCGTTCATTAGTTTCCGTATTTGAGAGCCATCGAACACCCTATCTTTTATTTTCTCCTCACTTAGAGAAAAGAATCGGTCAGAAGTGTATTCGAAACAGTTGTCATCTCTATCCAAAGCCTTTACAAATTGATTCATTAGCCCAGTTTAATGTGTAATGATGGTAGCAACACTTTTGCAGGTGCCACAAGAAGTTCGTTGGTAACATTTTTGCTGCCTGGTGTTAGGTTAGTTCTTTGGAGCCAATCCTTCTTTTTCCACTGATCAGCCTTTGCTCTGCCGTCCCACGCATATATGAAGCAAGGCATCTTTATATATCGAGATTGTTGGCCAAGAAGCATGGAATGGATATCACCTTCAAATCTCCACAAATGCTTCAGTTATGATCACTATATTTTATTTTATCTACGTAGAACGAATTCCATGTTGTCATAATTTTCTTTAATGTGGACAGAGTGGCCAATGGGGATGGATGCCAGTTGATTGCCATTGTGCAGCAAACCAGCTTTTAGACTTGATTTTGAATTGTCAAAGAATAATCTCCACTCTTTTGGATCATAGTCTGTGCTCACAATATTCATAAAACCAAATATATCAGTACAGAATACTAGAAAACCATTTATAGAGAAGAATTTAACAAATTCTTGTTCTCTGCTACTGTACCAGGAATATGAAGTTCCCTCACCCAGTAAATTTCTTTCACTCAGCCTGGATCCCAAGAGTGGGGCAGCATCTTTCGGTAGGTTAAGATCTCGTACAAGATCATTTAGTTCTGCCTGAGTGAATAACTATGGGTATTTAAAACTCTTATCATGAATTTCAAAGTAGTTGTGATAAATAACTTCTGTATCAGATCCAGAAACTTCATCAAGTTCTTTGAGGCATGCAGGAATGGGAACATCATCAATGTGTGGAACAGGATAAATGGCAGATGGCAATGATGGATGCACATTGGATGATTTATTCTTGGATCCGAATCCCTTGATATTACACAAGCAGAAATAACAGTCTTGGGGACTAATCTTTGGGATCACGCCAAACCATAGGTATACCAAAAGGTAAGGACTTTCTTTTGCCTTGAACCCATTGCCTCACACTCTCCACACATGACAGGCATACACTATGAGGAGCCTATGACTTGTCCTGATCACAAGCTTTCCACCGAAATAAGCGAGATATGATTTTCTTACAAATTCTGTGATATTCTGTACTTACTTTACTGATTGGAAATTACCACATATATAACAAAACAAATCTGGGTGGTTCTTGCAAGAACGGAACTTAGACATTGTTGGTGAAGTGAATCCGTGAATCTATGAAGTGAATTCTTGACTGCGTGAAGTAAATCCGTGAATCCGTGACTTTGCACAATTATAGAATCCGAAACAGGAAATAAAAACAAGTTATTGTTTTAGCAAGCAAGAAATGAGGCTTTCTACTTTACAGAATGAAGTATATTTGAGCTTATTTATACATATTGGTCCAAATAATGACTGCCTAATTCTGGAGAACAGTGATGAGATGGATGGAAACAAAAGTAGCTTTCTGTAATCTTATGGGGTAGGGATTTAAAAAAAATAGTTTTCAAACAGCAATTTACTTGTATATTGGTGTTATATATGCAAACTTCACAATCTTAAATCGGGTGCAATCACAAGTTATATAAATTATATATTAAAAGTTTCCATTATGTTACGCAATGTTTATAATGTATCTCATTTATCTGTATTTTTATAACTTTAAGATTGTATCATCATTTCCAATCTGTAATAACACTGGTATGCATCAATTTTGCTGTCAAGGGTTTTGTAAGTGATTCTTATAGAGTTTCTCCTGCTGATTTCAAATCTGCAATCCGTTTTTCTCAATCAGCTCAGGTTATCCGGCTATGGCCTCATAAGTAAAATAGAATTTTTCGTGATTTTGTCAAGCGGAATTGGAACAGTAACATCTATCATCACTTGTTTCACTTGTATAATATCTTTTTTCACTTTTCAGGCATATAGATAAAATATTTCATAATGAATAGAGCGTGTAAAAATGATCCCAATAGATTCTGCTACATATGTGGGACGGTTACCATGCCAAATAACCAGTCCCAAATCACTAAATTTGTGAAGACAATGTATAGAGCATACTTTGGAATTAAGCTAGGGGACCAGGACAAAAATTTCGCCCCTCATATGTGCTGCAAGACGTGCATTGAAAATTTGAGAAGATGGAGCAAAGGCAGAGCGAAATCTTTGCCTTTTGGAATTCCCATGATTTGGAGAGAAGGAAAGGATCACGTGACAGATTGCTATTTCTGCATGACAAACCTCCAAGATGGGCTTATAAATTTATTTTTCTTAAATATTTTGAAATCCTCGTATGAAACTTGACATAATATTCACCATAATGTAATATTCACCATATATAGCATAATATTCACCATAATGGTAATCATACATTTACATATACATATTGTTATCGAAAATACATTTACACATACATATTGTTATACAAGTTACATTTACATATACAATGATTGTATATTTTTTCTTTTTCATTCATATTGTCCCCGAAGGGACAATATGAATGAAAAAGAAAGAAAATACAGACTCCATCGACCTATTTCATATCTTACAGACCGCAGCCTCCCCTCACGAGCCGCCACTGTCTGAATGCTTCTTCTATTTCATATGCAAGTTTTATATCCATGTTTCTGTGTTTCTATTTTCAGGAGTTAACAAGAAGAATAAACACATTGTTGTATACCCTGACATTCCTTCTGCTATGAGACCTGTACCCCATGGTCCTGGAATTCCAATACCCGACCCACCTCAAACCCTGGACTTCGATGATTCTGATGATGAATCAATGACCAATGCCAATGACCAGTCCCAGTCGTATATACCTCAAAATACCGCTTCAAATGAGCCGAGGCCTCTCAACCAGGCCAAACTTAATGATCTTACCAGGGATTTAGGACTTTCCAAATTAGCTGCCGAGATCTTGAGCTCACGACTTCGAGAGGACAACTTGCTGGCTCCGGGAACAACATTCTCCTGGTATAGGAAACGAGAGGAAGAATTCCGCAAGTTTTTTGCAGTGCACGAAAATATCTCTTCCTTAGTGTACTGCTGCAATGTTGAGGGGCTAATCGAATCCTTGGGCCTGCCATATAACGCATCAGAATGGAGGCTATTTATAGACTCGTCTAAACGAAGTTTGAAAGCAGTACTTCTCAACATTGGGAATAGGGTTGCATCAGTCCCTGTAGCACATTCCGTACAACTTACTGAGAGCTACGATAACATGAAAATTTTACTGGATGCTCTCGTATACGACCAACATAACTGGAGGATCTGTGGAGATTTGAAGGTAATACTAATATCATAAGTAAACTATTGCTATTGACTATGTTGTTTTTCCAAAGGTTATTTGAGAGCGTATAAGAACACTTAACTTCCCCACAGAAGTGATACAGTCCAATGCATAGATTTTTTTATCTGACAGAACAAATTCTCTAAATTCTTTAAATATTTTCATTTTTTTTCAGATTGTGGCATTTGTATTGGGAATGCAAGGGGGATACACGAAATACCCATGTTTCCTCTGCAAATGGGATAGCCGAGAGGGATGAGAAGCACTATGCACAGCGTGAATGGGCATCCAGAGAGAATTTTGAACCTGGGTCGCATAATGTCGTTTCAGTGCCCCTTGTACCACCAACAAATATTTTGCTCCCACCACTTCATATTAAGCTGGGCTTGATGAAAAATTTCATCAAATCAATGAATAAGGAGGGTTCAGCATTCCGATATCTCGAGAGTAAATTTCCTCATATATATGATGCTAAACTAAATGCTGGGGTTTTTGATGGTCCTCAAATTCGAACTTTGATCAAGGATACTCAGTTCGAAAACGCAATGACTCCAACTGAGAAGAATGCCTGGCAGGCATTCAAATCAGTTGTCACTGATTTTCTTGGCAAGCGTAGAAGTCCAGAATACGAGTCCGTTGTCGAAAACTTGATGGAAGCTTTCAAAGCTCATAGGTCGCGCATGTCCATAAAAATGCACTTTTTGTGGTCCCACTCGGACTATTTTCCTGAAAATTGCGGGGATTATAGTGAGGAACAGGGTGAACGATTGCACCAAGATATCAAAATAATGGAAGAAAGGTACCAGTGAAACTGGGATATCAATATGCTGGCGGACTATTGCTGGTGTTTGAAGCGAGACGTGCCCGAAGAAAAACACAGACGGAAAGCCAAAAAAACTTCATTCCTTCCTCAATAAAGTTTTTTCCATATTCATTGTATGAATAAAAGTATTTATTCACACAATGTTTTCATTTTTCACGAGTGTTCTTATAATATTACTCGTATCTACAGTGTTTAAGCTAAAAAAATCAATAAATTTGGGGATAAAATTGGACTTATAATAAATGGCCAATAGAGAAAAAACCTGACCTGATTGAGGAAAACCAATGTCATTTTCGAATTAAGCATGGTCGAATTATATAATACGAGTTGAAAAAACCCTCACAGCAGACAAAAACATTTCATATGCATACCAGTGTAATAGAAATTAATTACACTGGTCAACAAAGCTTTTTCATCAAAGTAAAATTTGTGGTGGCTGAATAGCATTTTTCACGCTGATTCCAAAACTGCATTCAGAATTTTTCTAGCACGTATAGTTTTCAAGATGAAGGCATATATATAACTACACAGGTTTAACCATTTTAAATAGGCAAAATACTAATATTTCAACATTTGATTGTTTATTTTATTGTGTTTTTTTAGTTTATTCATCTTATTTATTTCAATTATCTTAATTATACATCTTATGTATTTCAGGTGTGAGCTTTTACGTCTAGCAGCATTGTGATTCAGGCAACAACGCCGTGCTTTGTGTGTCAAAAGATCAGTCCAGTCCAAGAACTTGTTGTGTCAAGTTGGTGTACATTTTTTTTTAATTTATAGTTTGCTCAGGTCAGTCAACATGCCTCGACAATGTAAGAATGACCCCGACAAGTTCTGTTTCGTATGCGGCCAGTTGACAACTAAAACACAGCGACGAAGTATTACAACCGACATTAAGAAAATATACAAGCTATACTTTGGTTGCCATCTAGGTGACCAAGATAAACCATGGGCGCCACATCAAATCTGTTCTGGCTGTTCAAATGGATTACGTGATTGGCTTAACAAAAAGAAAGCTTCAATGCCATTTGCCATACCCATGATATGGAGGGAGACGAGAGATCATCATGAAGACTGTTATTTTTGTAGTGTGAACTTAATGGGTTTTCTGCCAAGAACAAACACCAGATTGTATATCCAAACTTGGATTCAGCACGTAGACCAGTAAAACATGATGAAACATTGCCCATTCCAATTCCCCCAAGTGATAGGCTAGATTCTATCATAGTTGACATGGAAAGTGATGAAGGTGCAACTGGCGTTTCCGGACCATCTACAGAACCAGAGTACACTTTTGAAGGTAGACATTTAGAGCCTAAAAAGTTAACCCAAGGACAGTTGAATGATCTTGTTAGAGACTTATCGCTGTCTAAAGAGAAATCAGAGCTTCTCGTCTCAAGACTAAAGGAGAACAATTTACTAGAGAACAATGTTCGTATTAGTTACTACCGAAAGCGGAATTTTGAATTAATAGCATTCTTTTCAGTAGACGGTCCTCTCTGTTATTGCCATGACATCAATGGACTATTTACAGCCATATCTCAGACGTATGTGGCATCTGAGTGACGCCTCTTTATTGATTCGTCGCAGAGAAGCCTGAAAGCAGTTCTTTTGCATAATGGTAATATAATGCCATCCATCCCCATTGACCATTCCGTCCATCTAAAAGAGACATATGACAATATGGATATACTACTTAAGGCAATCAAATACGACAGTCATCAATGGAATGTTTGTGGAGATCTAAAAGTTATAGGAATGCTTATGGGTATGCAGTCAGGATTCACAAAATTTTGTTGTTTCCTTTGCCTGTGGGACAGTCGCGCCACTATAGAACATTACACCAAAAGTGACTGGCCACTTAGGTATACATATGTCCCAGGGATAAGCAATGTCCAGTCTGTCCCTTTAGTGGATCCCCAAAAGATCTATCTGCCACTTCTTCACATTAAACTTGGTTTAATGAAGAATTTTGTTAAAGCAATGGATAAAGTCAATTCTGAAGGGTTCCAATACCTTTCAAGGAAATTTCCGAAGGTTACTGCAGCAAAATTGAAGGAAGGAATCTTTGTTGGGCCACAAATAAGGGAGGTTTTGAATGACACTGAATTTGAAAAAGTCCTAAGTCCGCTGGAATTGAAGGCTTGGCTGGCGTTCAAATGGATATGTGAAAACTTTCTTGGAAGCAACAAGTCACCTGCGTTTAAGGATGGAGTCAAGAACCTCCTTGATGCCTTCAAAGAAGTGGAGTGTCGAATGTCGTTAAAAATTCACTCCCTGCATTCCCACTTAGATTTTTTTCCTGAAAACCTTGGTGCAGTGAGTGACGAGCAAGGAGAGCGCTTCCATCAAGATATTCAGATGATGGAGAAGCGCTACCAAGGATATTGGAATGAAAGCATGATGGCGGACCATTGTTGGATGCTGTATCTTGACAATCCAGGCCAAATTTACAAAAGGAAATCACACTCACAGCGCTTTTAATAAAATAATGTATATATTCTTTATTTATAAGTACATTGAATAAGGTATATGATGTATTTGTTGTTTAGCATTCCTAAGTGTGATCTATACATCCATAAATTTTCTTATAGCAATATCAAAAACTTAAAAATATCAAAACCAGTGTATCTATATAACTATACGTGCTAGAAAACAAATAAAACCAGATTCGGAATTAGCGCGTAAAATGCATTAAGAAAAGTGTGATCATGTTTGTGATGAGAAAAAAAGTTTCATTTTGTTGGCCAGTGAATTATTACTGGTATTTCAGCATGTTCTGTTTACCATATTGTTTACCATTTTTCTTTTCTATTATTTCTATTATTTCTATTATTATTCCTATTATTATACCGTATTGTTCATCACTTCTTTTTCTGTTATTTAGAAAATTATATCACTTTTCACTTGTAATGACAAAATTAAATAAATGCCAATTTATTATACATATTTTCCACTAAATTTATTTATATTTCTTATTTTACTTTGTGAAAATACAATCTCAAAAATTTTTTGACTGAAAAGCTGTTATGTTTCCAAATGTCATATTCAAATAAGAATACCGTAATTAAACTACTTGCCACTAAATATATATTATATATATATTATATATATATATATATATATATATATATATATATATACACTCGCCAAAAGTTCTTTCCTCAGATAAAAATGTGAAAACTCTCCAACTCTACTTTCACTTCTTTCCCTCCTCTTTTCCATTCTGACGGCTCAGTTGACATCTCCTTTCCCGATAAAGGTGAACTCTTCGTTCAAACTTTCGCTTCCAATTCAACCCTGGACGATTCCTGTGCTGTTCTTCCATCACCTCCTCCCTCTGACTTAATTATGTTAACAATTAGAATCTCCTCCAAGGATGTTTTTTCTGCCCAACTGTTCAACTCTAGGAAGGCGTACAGTCTTGATGGTGTTTTTCCTGTTGTTCTCAAGAACTGTACTTCTGTACTCACATCCTGCCTAGGCAAACTCTTTCGTCTTTGTCTTTCATCTGGTATTTCTTCCTGCTGGAAGTTCGCTTACATTCAGCCTGTCCTAAAGTAGGGTGACCGCTCTCAACCCTCCAACTACTATCGTCCAATTGCTTTCATTTCTTGTCTTTCGAAAGTTCTTGATTTTATTCTGAATTGGAAGATTCTTAAAAACCTCTCTCTTCACAATCTTCTTTCAGATGGTCAGTATGAGTTCCACAAGGGACGCTCGACTGGCGTTCTTCTTCTATTTCTTTTTGACTCTTGGCCATCATCACTTTAGGATTTCGCTGAAACCTTTGCCATTGCACTAGACATATCCAAAGCTTTTGATAGAGTCTGGCACAAATCTTTACTTTGCAAACTGCCCTTCTTCGGTGTCTATCCTTCTAACGGCACCTTGATCTTTAATTTCCTTTCTGGCCGATCTATAGTTGTAGATAGTCACTGTTCTTCCCCTAAAGCTATTAATAGTGGTGTTCCACAGGGCTCTTTCCTGTCACTCACTCTTTACCTTTTATTTATCAATGATCTATAAGTTACACTTCCTGTTCTAGCCACTCCTATACCGATGATTACACTCTTCACTTCTACACCCGCTCCACAAATCTTCCCTCTCTAAAGTCACTCCATACTTCACGTAAGACGGCTTTGGTACACCTGACCTCTGACATTTCTGCTATCTCAGATTGGGGCCAAGAAAACCTTGTGCCATTCAACGCCTCAAAAACTCGGTTACTTCATTTGTCTACTCGTCACAATCTTCCACACGACAATCCCCTTACCTTTAACAGTACACAACTCGATCCTTCCTTTTTTCTTAACATTCTTGGTGTTTCCTTTTCTCGTGATCTTTCCTGGAAAGATCACATATACTCGGTTTCCAAAACAGTTTCTAAGAGGTTAAGTGTACTGTACCGGCTCCGCAGTTTCTTCACCCCCCCGAAACAGTTGCTGTCTCTGTACAGGAGTCTTGTCTGCTCCTGTATGAAGTACGCTTCTCATGTGTGTTGTGGCTCAACCCACACAACTCTGCTTGACCGGTTGGAATCAAAGGTTTTTCATCTCATCAATTCCCCACCTCTTAGTGACTGTCTTGAATCTCTCCCTCTTCGCCGCAATGTTGCTTCACTCTCTTTTTACTATCACTATATAATAGACACTACTCTTTTGAACTCTCTAACTGCATGCCTCCTCCTTTACGGAGAGCACGCAATACCAAACTTTCAACGCCTCTCTTTCTTTTTCTGTCCAACTCTCTAACGCAAAGGTTAATCGGTGGAACATGTTGAAGTGGTGTGGGGCATGTGGGAAACTCCAACCCGTTAATATTTGGCAGGGAAGGGGTGTGAGAGGTGTGGGTTGTGTGGGGGTGGTGTAGAAGGTGTGGGGGTGGTGTAGGGCATGAAAAACTTCAACACGTCATTTTTTGGCGGGTCCCGTCAGCTGAAATTTGAAGTTGCATGAACAACATACAAAAATGCACTTGGCTCCCCGAGTATATATTTTATTGTTAAATCATGAAGCAGCTCTTTTAGTTTCATCTGAAAAACTCTTGCAACAATATCTGGCTTATGTTCTAGTCTTTGGTAAACTCCAATGCTTTCACCGATTTCAGTCCATCTTGGATTACAATAAACGTAATAAATAGATCCAGCTTCCAAATTTTCTTATAATTCCAATAGCGTGTTGATAATTTTGCTGCATTGCTCTAGGGCTGCCTTCATAAAAATACTAATTTGACCGCAGATGTTTTGTATTTATATTCGTGAGGCTGTTTCTACATATGGACAGCTTTATGTATCATAGCTTTTCCTAGAGTGAGAAATTTTGATTCTGTTAAAGTCTTTGGAGAAAGAATAACTACAAATCCTATATTTAAAGAAGTAGTGTTGGAATAAACATAACAATGTTTTGCGGGCCTCTGCTACTGTATATTAATTTAATGGTGAAGGTATTTTTACAGGCATAATTTTCATTAAAAACTGTTGAATTTTTAAGAAATTAAACTCGTGTGATTAATTATTTTGGCTTATTAATCAGAGTTCATCATTTGGAGATAAAAAGACTGGAAAAAACATATCGCGAAGATTACAGTACCACCTTCAAAATAAATATGCTGTAGCCTTTATCTTTATCATTATAATGTGAACGGTTTGTATGATTTGAGTAGTATCCCCACAAAAATGTAGAGTGGGGAGCAGGTGTGGTAGGGTGAGCCATAAATTCAAAAGGCGGTAGAAGGTAGTTTGGGGGATGGGGGATGCAGAAATGTAGAGTAAGGGGGGTTAAAGGGGGTTGGGAGATGCGTAGTGGGGTTAAAGGGGGTTGGGAGATGCGTAGAGTGGGGTTAAAGGGAGTTGGGATTTGCAGAAATATAGAATGGTTTAAAGGGAGATAGGGGATGCAGGAATGTATAGTTGTTATAAAGGGAGAAAAAAAAATATATATATATATATATTAATGTATGGTGGTTATGAATGGGGTGAGGGAGAATGGCGGTGTATGTATATTAATGTATAAGGGTTATAAAGGGCTGTAGAGTGTCATGTAAATTTGTGTGCATGTATTTATGTACGTTTGTGTGTATGTACTTGAGCGAATATCTGACATCCTTTCACCATGACTTCTTGAAGCAGACTGGGCTGGGGACCAAAGCTGGCAGCCAGGAGCCACAGAATAAGGAGGGGGTTGGGGGTGAAAATGTGTGGCGTAAGCCAACTGTCAGCGCCAGGAATGATGGCGTAGTATATATATATATATAGTCACAAATCGGGAAGTATATATTAAATAAATATACAATATTTTTTGTAAACTTATTTCCATATACTCTTTCGAAACCTTGTTTAAAACCAGTGACGATAACATGTATTGAAGCTCACCAGGCCAAAAGAATTATAACTGTTTTATTGTATATATATATATATATATAGAGTCACAAATAAGGGAATAAATATTCAATCAAACTAATTAAATTCCATCAAATCAAAACGAATTATTAACTTACTAAGCTCACCGTGCTAAAAGCATTATAACAATTTTATATATATTTATATAGTCACAAATAAGGGAATATATATAAAACAACAATTAAAGCACACAATTACATTGGACTGATTCATTAACTTACCAATCTGAAGGCCTTCAAACCAAAAGAAATATAAGTACTTTATTTCAGGAGCATCAGAATGGAGTGTCACACCCTATCCCCACGGTTTCTTAAATCAAACTGCTGTAATCTACGGCTGTCAGAAATGGGCGGAGTCCTCTTCATCCCCAATTCTCCTCCAGATTAGGTTACCCCTCTCCCCGCCTTTATTTTCGACTGCATCCCAAATCAATTATAAACACTTTATTTAAAATATACAAGTCCTCAATTTACTCCAAACCTAACCCATATATTTTACATCAGATTAAGGAGACATACATTCGATTTTAGTTTAATTATTTCTCTCTCTATCCTGTGAAAAGAATGTTTTGATATGAAGACACGTATTTAAATTCTTCCAAATTGACCGTGAAAATTATCTCGACCATTTCTGGCAAAAAAAGGAAAAGAAATTATTTGAGGATATAGGCCCTTAATATATATATATATATATAATTAACATGGGAATTAATACTTCTGGAATATACTGTACAAGTCCTACCACGCATAATATTAAGGAAACTCAGATCCGGATTATTTTAAAATGGTCAAAGATGTATTTAACACGATAGTGTCAAAGCTGGACGGGGCACGCTTAAAACGAAGGTGAACCTAATTCGCGCATGCGTCTAGAGGCCCATTTCGTTTCGCACTGTATCAGATTAAGGACACGCAGATTCGGTTTTATTTAAAAATGGTCAAAAATGTATTTAACACGTTATTTTCAAAGCTGGACGGCACGGACAGGTGTACCTAATCCATCCCGAGAGACAAGCTTTTAAGGAAGGAAACATCTCTCCCTCGCGCGTGCATTTCTGATATCTTCCCATTTCGTTTCACACTTTAGTGTAAAAACGAAATTTAGAAAACATTAACTTATTTTTGTCACACAAATAATCCAATCTCCTCCAGATTTGGTTGCCCCTCTCCCACCTTTATTTTCTGCTGCATCCCAAACCAATTATAAACACTTTATTTAAAATATACAAGTCCTCAACTTACACCAAACTTAACTCGAATATTTTACATCTTTCTCTATCCTGTGAAAAGAATGTTCTGATATGAAGACACGCGTATTTAAATTCTTCCAAACTCTCAGTGAAAATTATCTCGACAACTTCTGGCAAAAAAAGGAAAAGAAATTATCTTAGGATATAGGCCCCTAGAGACAAACTTTGAAGGAAAGCACGGGTGCAGCTCAATTTACACCAAACTTAACTCGAATATTTTACATCAGATTTTATTTTAATTACTTCTCTCTTTATACTGCGAAATGAATGTTTGATATGAAGGCTCGCGTAAAATTGACCGCGGCAGATAATCCCATCAAATAAAGAAAAGATCGGCGGATATCTGAAACCGAATCACATGTTTTTATCACCGAATTTAACACGTTATTATCAAATCTGGACGGGCACGCGCTGGAAAGCGTGCCCTGCCTAATCCGTCCAGGATATAGTCCCTAGAGACAAGCTTTTAAGAAGGCGACACTTCTCCCTAGCGCGTACATTTATGATATTTTCCTATTTCGTTTCAAACTATAGCGTAAAAGCGAAATTTAGAAAATGATAGCTTATTTTTGTCACGCAAAATAATCCAACAGTTCTAGAGTATTTTAAAAACATTTTTATAACGAGCAGGCCATTAAATGCGAAATATAATATTCCCCAATCGAATAACAAAATGAAAACTGTGATTATTATTATTATTATTATTATTGTTATTATCATTAGCATATATTCAAAGTCAAGCGTGAAAATTCATTTCAAAGTACTGTAATAATGAAGAATATGCTTTTAAATAAACACTTAAATATGCCATACTTAAATAAAGTATTCATAACAAGCCAGACAATTAGAATATTTAAACATTTTATTTCTAAGATGGTAAAAACTTAGCACTCTTCAGAATGAACAATGCCCCCAAAACTTGTTATAACTTTTCATACCTACACATTTCCATCTATGAAACGCTGTTTTATCTTTAAACGATGGTTCTATTAAAGCTTAAGGGTCAAATTAATTAAAATAAACACGATTTTGCAATTTCTGTCGTTAAGACAATTTTAACAGAATAATTGCCAGATATGCATGTTATGATATGTACTTATAGAACCCCACAGATTCATTTTAAAAGTGTTACTCCAAGTAGTGCAAGGGCCATTTTCTACGCACATTTGTAATACAAAAAAATGGAATTTTATTTAATGGGGGGTCTAAATTAAATATGTTCATTTTATAATGATTTGCAGCAAGCCCCACGGCTCTCTGTGAATACTCTCTCTCTCTCTCTCTCTCTCTCTCTCTCTCTCACGACTTGGTAAAAACTTAAGAACTTCCCTCTAAATTTAGTTCAGAATCCAGCCACTAAAACACGTTCAGCCAAGGAGTGTTTAGCTTTCTGAAAGTGTGGGGAGAGGGGGGACGTCTTTTCCTCATCTTGCCCCATTCTATGGGGGAGACTTCTCCCTTGTCCTATAAAAGGTGCGGCAGCGTCATATACGATTCATTTTCAGTTTGGTGAAGCCTTTCAGTTGGTGCGTAAAAATTTACAAGCAAGAATGCAGTCCGACGAATACCGAATATCATCATGTGAGTTATTTTACGTGGTATACATTGTGCTCTACACAAATAGATTTATTCAATTGTGCTCTGAGTGAAATATATACAATTTATTTCTCCTTTGTCATCATTTATGTAGAAGTTTGTTTTTTTGTGAATTTTTCGTGCACAAATTTAATATACTATTATTTTATCTGAAGGTCCGATTCTAACAGACACGAATGTCTAAGCGAATATACAACGCCCAAGCTGTATCTATGCGGTGATGCAGTGTGAGTAGCTATTTTTAATCTATATATTGGCGCTATTTTACATCGTTATTTTACGGTGCTAATGCGTGCGTTTATTTCATGGGACGTGTGGAGAATGACAGCGTATTTTCGAGTCAAGCCCAAGAGCAAACAATGTTACAAGATTCACGACATGAGGCGGGCACTCATCCCGACTCGAGCAGTGACGATTACGTTATGTAAGTATTATATAATTCGAAAAAAGACTATTGTTTAAGGGTGTACCTCAATAGCTCGTGCAACTTTTTCTCTTATATAAAAACTCTCTTGAAGTGAATGACGCAATAGTTTTTATTTTTCTATTTTAAAGACCTGACGCGGATCTGCTTCATTGCATGCTACAGTATGAACGTACGTTGTGGCTGGAACCCGAAACCATCGAGCTTGCCTGGTAAGAAATCGTTTTTATCTTAAAATACATCTCATTATTCTCTGAAATGACTATAACAAACATCTCTTTCATTAACCTGTGAAATAATAACAATAATAACTATCTCTCTTTATCCTATGAAAATAATAATAATGTTAACCCCTCCGTCTATGGCCCTGAGTCGGTTCGGAATCGACGGGGGTTCTAGTTAGGAGGCAAGCAACGGATGTTTCTTCTTTATACTTTTCTATAATTCTTTTCGGTCGCCTTAAATGGTGGGTCGCCACTCTGTTAAACCCTTGGCTACAGACTCGCCAGACTGTTATGCCAATATCTTCTATGGTGCTTGGGTTGTCTCTTTCTCTCGCTTATTAATTCTTCTCTTTTTATAATACTCTGATCATTTCTCGTATACTAAAATTATCGACTTTTCTTTTATAACTTGTCGACTTGACTAAGTTCTGAAGAGAGCACGGCTCGAAGGAAAAGATAAAAACTTTCTCTTACATTTAGTTTACTTCTAAAAATGTACAGTTAGTTCTCTGAATTTACAAGGGTAGAGGTTCGACCTCTTTCGACCATGGCTCAGGCCGGAATCTAAAAAGTTAAGTTAAGGAGGCAAGGGGCCTCTGCCCCCTCCTAATGAGGTGCTAATATGAAGAAGTGCAATGAAGAAGAGCCTTAAATAAAGTGGCAAAATGAAGTGGTCCCTAATTTTTCAAGTACATGTATAATATAGCTTAAATGTTTTGGGGAGGACAGTCGAAGGTTAAGTTTCCCACCTTTTTTTAAACACATCAGATGTTTTTGAATGATTGCAAATAAGAATTTAAAAAATAAGAATAAAAACTAATTTGTATTTTTCGCCGTCTATATTTATAAAGGCGATATCATTTCGTAATAGTACACAAGTACAAATTAAGTACATGACTGAGTACGTACTAATTTTGGTTCATTACAATTTCGATTACAATTATGGATTATTTCATATTCACTTGTTGTTTAATTACACTTCTATTAAAGTACATTCTTACATTATAAATTAAATCATTACATTTAATTACAGTTTCACTGAAGTACATTACAAGTTATTATTAATTACAGTGTTTTTATATATGGTTATACTAGATGGTTATTAGTACAACACAAGTACATAAGACATGACACACATGATATAACATAATGTTATAAATGTTATAAATTTGAAATCAGAGCGAACGGAGGTATTTTTATCTTTGAGGCGCTCGATTCTGTTGTCTTGAGTGGAATTCGATCTTACTAAGCATTTTTTTGAGTTCACCTCGGGAGGTCAATATAATTAAAAATAAAAATGAAAAAAATAATACGAGAACGTTTTTTCGCGTTCTCGAACGAACGCCCAAAGTTTCGCGCGTCACAAATTGACACGAGTAAAAAATGAATATTTAATAAAATTTATATAGTTACAATGATCAAGGGAAATCAATGACGGGAGGTGAAATAATAAAAGAAAATAAAACGTAAAAAGAATACATGTACGTAATCATGATCGTCGATAGACAGGTACGACTGCACACAGTAGTGTACACATATCATTCGTCACACAATAGGTTGTGTGCGTAATATAGACACGGGTAAACATAGACTGATAAGTTGATAGGGCATAAGTAGACAATAGGTAGATGAATGAATAAGTAATAAAATTAATAAAGGATAGCGGTCAAGAAAGAACATGAATGTAAGAATGAGTATGGTTGAATCATAATGTTTATACTACATAACATATAAATAATGACTTCTATAGAGTGTTTCGTCCTTAGCATGATGTTAAAGAATTTTCATACATTGGATACTAGATATATGATGAAGGGAAAATGTGACGTCATAGTTATTGAATTTTTACGTTAGTACAAATCATTATTAGGAAGATTTACAAGAAGTGGGAAACGTAAAGAGAATAAAGTTATTTTATGACGTCATAGTGTATAAGTCATTATTAGAAAGATGAATTAGAAAAATACAGGAATGAATAAAGACGTACAAATCGAAATTCTATCCAAAACTCGCTTAGGCGATTTTTGTCTCTTATGTAAAAATGAACATTCAACATAAAACTAGACGAACATAAGTTCTGCATGAAGACAATGAATTCATATAATGATGGTGTAGGAATTGTTCATTGTTCACTTTTTACATTGCTCTCCCCTTTTTTTTTAAAATGATATTTATACAATAATATAATAAAATTAATACAATACAATACAATTGAGAAAATAACATCGTAAGTAATGACGACATTCTTTACAATACAAATTTTATACAGAACGAGTTCGGGTAGTTGAGTACAATGCAGAGTAATCAAATTTTTTAACATGACACTCGCGTAGAGGGCTATGATAAAAATATAAAAATTCAAAGATTAAAACTTTAATTTAGATAAACAATTAAGCTAGACAAAGAATGATATTGTAAAATTTTTAGCAAAATTTTTTTTTTTTTTCTGTGGGGAAAATTACATTCATAATGAATAGGTAAAAGGGAAAAATATAAATCGTACAATCTATAAGCTAATTTTTATTGACTAGTGTAGGTAAAAATAGAATTACGTAATGGATGATGTATAGACCTGTGGTCTAGTGTGTATTTTTGTGTACTAGGTATAAAGTGTGTAGCTGATAATTTCGAGAGACAGATTAGCTGAGAGGATTGTTAAATTAACTGAATAAATGCATGAACGAGAATTTATATATAGTAAGCAAAAATGATTAAGACTAAATAGCATAGTTGGCACTTACGTAATATGAAATAGTTTGTTGTGACATCCAATGATTTTAGCATAAGGTTTGTGTATATATATATATATATAGTGTGCATGCATTTTTATTGACTGTTGTAGGTACAAATCGAATTACGTAGTGGATGATTACCTGTGGTAAAATGTGTATTTATGTTTATTGGGAACAAAGTGTGTATTTTATAATTTCGAGACAGATTAAATTCGACTACTAAAATTCATAACCATATACTGTAGTAGTATGTCAATTTGACTATAATTTTCGTTTGATACCTTACAAATGGTACAATAACAATTTAAGGACAGTTACTCACGATTAATTGAACAAAAGAAAAATAAAAATAAAAATTAAAAATATGAATCAATTATGCATTTCAACGAGCTAAATATAATTTTATAATATTCTAAAAAAATACAAGTAAATCGAGCCATAGATGAGTTTCGGCCAAGAATAAAAGTTATTGAAATGGAAGGGAAGCATTTCGAACAATCTTTTCTTTTAATAATTTCAATTACATTTTATATTAAAAATTATTTTTATATAATAAAAAAATATATATTAAAAAGGTTTAATAATTTTTGCCTGTTAAGTAGAAAAATTATACTCTTTCGTTGAATGTTGATAGAATTTGAATTATTTGATTTTTTTTTTTAATCTGAAAACTTGTTTGCATATAGACAAATACATCTGTTTTATTGTGTAGAAGTTTTATTAAAAATTAAATGACTGAAATTTAGGGTATGTGCGGTCATACAGGTAAATATCCCGATCGTACAGAGCAGGTTAAATTAGGTACATGAACGATTAATTGTTACGCTATTTCTGTCATCATATAATCAAAATAATTATAAAACTCGTTAAAAACTTTTGTAAAAACGGTTTTGGTCGACACTGGGTTCAACTGGGGTTGGGGTGTTAAAATAAAAATAAAATAAAAAACAAAGTTTGGAGTACTACATTCGGGGGAATTGAGTGACTAAGCGGGGGATATAAGTCTGAAATTGACAATAAGTCTTTCGTGAGCACTGCTTTTTTTTTTTTTTTTTTTTTTTTTTTTTTTTAAAGATTGCTTGTCACACTACTTAGTACAAAAATTTAAAAAAGTTGAACAAACGGAGGGACGGCATGTTCCTCATATACATTATAATAATTACCAAAATCGTTACAAACAATTGTAAAAACTGTTTTGGTCACAAACAATGAAATGTCATTTTACCTATATATTTATATACGCAACAATGGCATGAAAAGAAAAGACAGATAGGTCAATTTTCTTCTCACAAACACAAAAAAAAGATTAACTAAAGACACAAACGGGTCAATTCAGGTTGAATTTAATTCTCTTTTACAACACAAAAAAAGGTTGAATTAAATTCTTAAATTACATTTTCTTAAATTAAATTCTCTTAAATTACAAAGAAAAAGTTGAATTCAATTGACTGCATTGAAAACTAACTTGGGACTCGAAATAAAAATGACTTGGGACTCGAAATAAAAATGACTTGGGACTCGGAATAAAAATGACTTGGAATAAATCTCTCTGACATGGAATAAATCTCTCTAACTTCAAATAAAACTCTCTAACTTCAAATAAAACTATCTGACTTCAAATAAAACTCTCTGACTTCAAATAAAACTATCTGACTTCAAATAAAACTCTGACTTCGAATATAACTCTGACTTCGAATATAATTCTGACTTCGAATATAACTCTGACTTCGAATATAACTCTGACTTGAACTCTATCAAGTATTCTGAAACTGAAAATGAAACTTAACTGTCTAACTTGAACGCTTGTCAAGTGAAGATTAACTGAAAATGGAAAATTACTGCACTTGATCTTTATCAAGTGGAGACGATTAACCTCTGTTTTGGTTGACCCTCTTGGTGCAACCTTCTGACTTGAAAAACTGACTTCAAAAAATGACTTAAAAAATGACTTCAAAAAATGACTTCAAAAAAATGACTTCAAAATTACTTCAAGTATCTTTATAAGTCTCTGGGGTTTGGTTGTCCCTTTTGGTTACAACCAACTGAAACTGTCTGAAAACTGAAAATGGAACTTGAAACTGCTTCAAGTAACTCTATAACTCTATAAACTCTCTCTAAACTCTCTGTAAACTCTCTCTCTCTTAATTTGCAAGTCAATTCAATTCAGTAATTGAAAAAAATTTGCAAACAAAAATATAAAATGTAAACAACATTTCACTCTAATATTATTATGTTTGGTACATAAAATAAAATTATTCTATACTGAATATAATTGTGACAATTAACTCTGTGACAATTGACTCTGCGACAATTGACTCTCTTGAAATTAACTCTCTTGAAATTAACTCTCTTGAAATTAACTCCTCTTGAAATTAACTCTCTTGAAATTAGTTTCAATAAAAAAAGTGTATCACTGGTGTCTGAAGTGTTCACTGTTTTGTGTTAATTCTGACTTAATATTCATTATTAACTGTTAATAATAGTGCCTTTTCAAATGTTTATAAATTACTTAAGAAAACAAAATGTACTTAACAAAATTTTCTATGGGGAAATCCTTGAGACGTGTCCTGAAGACGTCTTGCTGGCTACTTGTTCCTGGATGAAAACTAGGCGTGAAGAACTTGGAGTCGTGACGCACCGGTTCAAGGGTGGATGTTACGAACTAGAAGTCGTGACACGCCGGTCAACTGGTTTTATCCTGATGCAGGGTAATTTCTATCTTGGCCAAAGAGTGGCCTCTTCTTAAAATCTTCTTCTTCTTAAAATAATCTTGTTATCCTGGTGCAGGGTAATTTCTATCTTGGCCAAAGAGTGGCCTCTTCTTAAAATAATCTTCTTAAAATCTTCTTTTTATCCTGATGCAGGGTAATTTCTATCTTGGCCAAAGAGTGGCCTCTTCTTAAAATCTTCTTCTTCTTAAAAATCTTCTTGTTAAAAATCTTCCTCTTCTTAAAAATCTTCTTCTTAAAAATCTTCTTCTTAAAAATCTTGTTAAAAATCTTCTTTTTATAAATATTCTTCGTAAAATCATCATCTTATCCTGGTAAAGGGTCGCCAGCTGTTAACCCCTCCGTCTCTGGCCCTGAGTCGGTTCGGAATCGACGGTGGTTCTAGTTAGGAGGCAAGCAACGGATGTTTCTTCTTTATACTTTTCTATAATTCTTTTCGGTCGCCTTAAATGGTGGGTCGCCACTCTGTTAAACCCTTGGCTACAGACTCGCCAGACTGTTATGCCAATATCTTCTATGGTGCTTGGGTTGTCTCTTTCTCTCGCTTATTAATTCTTCTCTTTTTATAATACTCTGATCCTTTCTCGTATACTAAAATTATCGACTTTTCTTTTATAACTTGTCGACTTGACTAAGTTCTGAAGAGAGCACGGCTCGAAGGAAAAGATAAAAACTTTCTCTTACATTTAGTTTACTTCTAAAAATGTACAGTTAGTTCTCTGAATTTACAAGGGTAGAGGTTCGACCTCTTTCGACCATGGCTCAGGCCGGAATCTAAAAAGTTAAGTTAAGGAGGCAAGGGGCCTCTGCCCCCTCCTAATGAGGTGCTAATATGAAGAAGTGCAATGAAGAAGAGCCTTAAATAAAGTGGCAAAATGAAGTGGTCCCTAATTTTTCAAGTACATGTATAATATAGCTTAAATGTTTTGGGGGAGGACAGTCGAAGGTTAAGTTTCCCACCTTTTTTTAAACACATCAGATGTTTTTGAATGATTGCAAATAAGAATTTAAAAAATAAGAATAAAAACTAATTTGTATTTTTCGCCGTCTATATTTATAAAGGCGATATCATTTCGTAATAGTACACAAGTACAAATTAAGTACATGACTGAGTACGTACTAATTTTGGTTCATTACAATTTCGATTACAATTATGGATTATTTCATATTCACTTGTTGTTTAATTACACTTCTATTAAAGTACATTCTTACATTATAAATTAAATCATTACATTTAATTACAGTTTCACTGAAGTACATTACAAGTTATTATTAATTACAGTGTTTTTATATATTTATATATGGTTATACTAGATGGTTATTAGTACAACACAAGTACATAAGACATGACACACATGATATAACATAATGTTATAAATGTTATAAATTTGAAATCAGAGCGAACGGAGGTATTTTTATCTTTGAGGCGCTCGATTCTGTTGTCTTGAGTGGAATTCGATCTTACTAAGCATTTTTTTGAGTTCACCTCGGGAGGTCAATATAATTAAAAATAAAAATGAAAAAAATAATACGAGAACGTTTTTTCGCGTTCTCGAACGAACGCCCAAAGTTTCGCGCGTCACAAATTGACACGAGTAAAAAATGAATATTTAATAAAATTTATATAGTTACAATGATCAAGGGAAATCAATGACGGGAGGTGAAATAATAAAAGAAAATAAAACGTAAAAAGAATACATGTACGTAATCATGATCGTCGATAGACAGGTACGACTGCACACAGTAGTGTACACATATCATTCGTCACACAATAGGTTGTGTGCGTAATATAGACACGAGTAAACATAGACTGATAAGTTGATAGGGCATAAGTAGACAATAGGTAGATGAATGAATAAGTAATAAAATTAATAAAGGATAGCGGTCAAGAAAGAACATGAATGTAAGAATGAGTATGGTTGATTCATAATGTTTATACTACATAACATATAAATAATGACTTCTGTAGAGTGTTTTGTCCTTAGCATGATGTTAAAGAATTTTCATACATTGGATACTAGATATATGATGAAGGGAAAATGTGACGTCATAGTTATTGAATTTTTACGTATAGTACAAATCATTATTAGGAAGATTTACAAGAAGTGGGAAACGTAAAGAGAATAAAGTTATTTTATGACGTCATAGTGTATAAGTCATTATTAGAAAGATGAATTAGAAAAATACAGGAATGAATAAAGACGTACAAATCGAAATTCTATCCAAAACTCGCTTAGGCGATTTTTGTCTCTTATGTAAAAATGAACATTCAACATAAAACTAGACGAACATAAGTTCTACATGAAGACAATGAATTCATATCTACAGATCTACAGAAGCTAAGGCTAACAAAGACCCTAAGATCCACTCTAAGGCTAGCCCGAGAGAAAGGAGAGAGTAGGGGGTTAAGAGAAGAGAGGAGAATAAGGGGTTAAGTAAGGAGCAACACCTATCATTCGTGGGTTAACATTCATTCAGAAAAAGAGGGAAAAAGTCTCACCATCATCATCCGCCGGCCACTGCCGACAAGTCAGAAAAATAGTCGGAGAATATAGGAGAGGGGTGAAAGATGAAAAGAAGTAAAATAAGAACGCTTACAAACCATGCAAACACAGTCTTAACTCACTGTCATACCATGCAAACTACAAACATGCAAGAAAAGAGTTAGAGACATGCAAAGTAAGGAGGATAAGAAAAAAAAAAAAGTAGGTAAAGTTAAACAAAAAGTGGGTTAGTTTACGCTATGAGCTACATCTACATTCGTGTTAGTCTAATTTTTTTTTTTTTTTTTTTTTTTTTTTTATTGCTGGCATCACGCTGGCATGTCACAAGGTGGCATTCATCGTCAACAGACTCATCCTCGAGCACCACCACCAGAGCTCCTGTTGTTAACTTTCTTTTTTAATTTTAAACAACGTTAATATTTTTAAAATGTCTGTCAAGACGGTTCTTAAACACATTAACGCTGGTAGAATGAACGACTGACGCGGGAAGATTATTCCATTTATCAATTACTTTAAACGTAAAGAAGTTTTTAGCGATATTAGTAATGAAACGTCTGCCACGCAACTTGAATCCGTTATTGCGAGTATTACTATTATCGAAAGTGAACAATTTGTCAAAATTTACGTTATCGATGTTATTAACGATTTTGAAAACTTCAATAAGCTCCCCCCTTAATCTCCTAGTTTCGAGTGAATACAAGTCTAACACTTTAATCCTATCTTCATAAGGCTTATTGCGCAATGCCGGAATAAGTTTCGTGGCACGACGCTGAACCCTTTCTAACCTATCAATATCCTCACGCAAGTACGGGCACCAAAACTGAACGGCATATTCCAAATGAGGCCTGACTAGGGACTTGTAAAGGGGCAATATAATATCCTTCGATTTAAATTCGAAATTACGCGCTATGAAGCCTAACATCCTATTAGCTTTTGCGCAAGACTCCAGGCACTGGTTCCTAACCTTTAAATCTTTAGTTACGCGTACGCCTAAATCTACTTCCTCGTCAACGCTCGCTAAATCCCTATCATCCATCGTGTACACGTAATTATTGTTGCGAGAACCTATATGCAAAACTTTACATTTATCTACGTTAAATTGCATCTGCCACTTATCCGTCCACTCCATAATCCTATCTACATCGTCTTGGATCCTATTTCTATCGTCCTCGTTAACAACCTTACCGCCTATTTTAGTATCGTCCGCGAATTTTGACACGTTACTAATCAATCCTACATCTATGTCGTTAATGTAAATTACGAATAACAATGGGCCTAACACTGAACCCTGTGGGACACCACTACCTACCTCTAACCACCCCGATTCACTACCATTAACTACGACCCTCTGCCTCCTAGCACGAAGCCATTCTTCTAACCAGTTAGCTACCTGACCGCGGATACCGTGCGCTTTAACCTTCGCAATTAGTCTCCTATGCGGAACTGTATCGAACGCCTTTTTAAAATCTAAATAAATAACGTCAGCTGCCCTATGCCTATCGTATTCGCGCACTATTTCGTTATAAAATTCTAACAAATTTGTTAAACAAGACCTATGGCGTCGAAACCCGTGCTGACTACTATTAATCAAACCCCTACTTTCTAAGTGATCGATAATACGATCCCTAACTACGGATTCCAAAAGTTTACCGACAATTGACGTTAAGCTAATGGGCCTATAATTGCTAGCTACCGCGCGGTCGCCTTTTTTAAAAATAGGCGTGACGTTAGCTAATTTGAAGTCTTCAGGAATAATCCCCGTTTCGAGTGACTGATTAAAAATCTTCGCTAAGGGGCCTACGATAACGTCTTTCAAATCTTTCAAATGTCTAGGATAAAAAGCGTCAGGGCCTGGAGCCTTGCTAACTTTTAGCCTATCGATATAATGCGCAATCTCAGCCTCGTAAACAGTTATTTCATCTAAAATAGTCTCGCTACTAAATGGAACGATATCGTCAACGTCGGGGACATTATTTACGTCCTCTAGGGTAAAAACTGTCGCAAAAAAGTTATTGAAAATACCCGCCATCGCCTGAGCGTCAGAAGCCAAAGCGCCATTTACATCCAATAGAGGGCCTATGTTATCCTTTACCGGCTTACGATTATTTACGTATTCAAAAAACTTTTTTGGATTATGTTTACTATCCGCAGCTATAACTATCTCTAAATTACGCTTGGCATTCCTAACTGATCTTTTAACCTGACGTCTAAGCTCGATATATCTATTAAAGTTAGCTACCTGGCCATTGCGCTTGTTAAGTCTATACGCTCTATTACGCTCGTTTATGAACTCGCCTACTTCCCTAGTCCACCACTTCGGCCTACCACGATTTCTAACGCGCTTGGGCCTACGAGGAATAAACTCCCTTTCAATATTCCTAAAACTTTCTTTAAACGCCACCCAACGCAAATTCGTATCATTACCCATAAATAAGTTATCCCAGTCCACTACTCTCATCCTATCAGCAAAACTATCAAAATTAGCCCTACGAAAATCAGGGACTTCTATTACGTTACTATCCTGTGTGTTTTCTATCAATAACTTAAACCTAAGAATTTGATGATCGCTACATCCTAAACTCTCGCCTACTTCTAGGCGATGGTGTTGTAGGAATTGTTCATTGTTCACTTTTTACAATAATAAAGCGGGAGTTACAATAATATTTTTTCTTTTAGGGGGACCCCGACGGTATTACACAAACGTATTTTTGACGATTGCGGGATCGTTCGTGAAACGATATAAGTTTTATTTTTGTACGTGTGTGCGTGCGTGCTGAATAACCTGGGTATTTTCGACATTTTATTAATTAATAAAGCCAAGGTTCTATTCTGTATTTAAAAAGGTATATCTGTTATATTTATAATTTGATAGGGCCATAGTTATGAACTTCATTTAGCGTATACGTTACATTTTTCATAATGTGTATATATATATATATATATATATATATGTAGATAGATAGATAGATAGATAGATAGAGAGATAGATAGATAGATATAGATATACAGTTTTAAGAGATGCAAAATTAAGATTAAAATATTTATTACATTTAATACTTTAAAGGCATCACACGGACCTACGTTGGAACGTGCTAGAGTACGAGGCCACGTTGGAGCCCCAAACCATCGTCCTTGCCAGGTAATAAATCGTTTTTATTTTAAAATCTCTCTCATTATTCTGTGAAATAATAATAATAAGCATCCTGAAAGCCCTAATAATATTTCTAATTAAATATATATATTTTATAATCTTAGGGACGACCCGATTGTATTATACGAAGATAGACGCTTACAGTAATATTTTTTTCTTTTTTGAGGCGACCGGTGGAATTACGCGAAGATATTTCCCGGAAATGTGCGATCGTTGGTGAAACGATGTGAGTTTTTTATTCTTTTTTCTTGCACGTGTGTGCGAGTCGGGGTAAGAATAAACTAAGTATTTTCAACATTTTATTAAATAATAAAAACAAGGGTAACATCTTAAGTATATTTTTAAGTTAACATATAATTTAAAAATATACATCACAATTTCTTTACGTAATATTGGCTTCAATGCTTTAGCGTACAAATAGGAATGACAATGAATTTTTACACATTATATATTTAGAGTTTAGACGATATAAATTTAGATGCAATATTTTTTATTACACTGATATACTCGTAAAATAACTATAGACAATTTTAATACAGAGATCTGGCTTATTGCGACGGTACATGGTATATATATATATATATATATATATATATATATATATATATATATATATATATATATATACACAGAGATGTTCTCATTTTATACAATACGCGTGTCCGCTTCATTTACAAAAGGGAATCTACTGACTACCTTGCTAAACACGAGATTATCATTACCCTCATGATCACAAATCTAGCTTTTTTAAGGAATCTGAATAGCTGTTCCCGCGAGCCAGAAATGAAATAAAGCAGAGGCAATGATGTCCACACACATTTAAGAAAAAAAACTTTGATAGTGTTGTGGATTCAACACAACTCGTGGTACACGTAGCTTTTTATAAAATCCATAATTATGGGGTCGAGCCATAATTGTAGTGTTATAGTCATAACAATAGACACATTCTCTATTTCTAACAAATATCCCAAACAAGTGGGTGCCCCAGTTACCAAGGAGCCTGTGTTTACTATAAATACGGCAATTTTTTTTCGGAATCGGTTGTTTCAATTTTTCAATTTTTGCATAAGTCCCGTCCAATATGTTTCGCGTGAAATAATCCTGCATCATAACATCGCGTATCGTCATTTCATCCATTTTATTAAATAATAAAAACAAGGGTAACATCTTAAGTATATTTTTAAGTTAACATATAATTTAAAAATATACATCACAATTTCTTTACGTAATATTGGCTTCAATGCTTTAGCGTACAAATAGGAATGACAATGAATTTTTACACATTATATATTTAGAGTTTAGACGATATAAATTTAGATGCAATATTTTTTATTACACTGATTTACTCGTAAAATAACTATAGACAATTTTAATACAGAGATCTGGCTTATTGCGACGGTACATGGTGTATATAATATTATATATATATATATAATATATGTATACATATATATATATATATAT
>JAJOZX010000176.1:1087500-1230000 GCA_023014485.1 Bathynomus jamesi
ATCTGAAAAGAAAAACTGAAAATTTGCAAAAACTGTGAAATAAGTAATAAACATTAGCACGAGAAATGTATTTTTAAGTATATTTTCTATGTTATGTCACTCACCATGCTTCTCTGCAAAGCATGGTATGCAGAGGTGTGGATTGCCCTTAAACTGGTCACAGAAAGTTGATGCTCTTCGTCAGGGCTGTTTCTAGCCATTAGGGGGCCCTAAGCAGTATACCCATTTGAGGCCCCTCCCCTCCATCCACCAACTCACGCCTTACTACGTCACCTCAGCACACACATACAAAAAATGGCTGTGTTAATAAAAAACAATTATGAAACAATTTTAATGAAACATTTATGTCCAAAACAACAAATATGTACTTTCAGAAGACAAACAGAAAAAATATTCTTCATGAAATTCCTGAAAATTAGCTTATACATTATTTAGAATAAATGACAGAACTATGTATAAAAAAATAATGCAATTATCAACTACCAAACAATTACTAACTCTACGATACAATCGTGTAATAGCTAACAGTTATACAGAACAGTTTGTATCTTCAAAATTTTTGCCTCCTAGATTTTTTGTGGGCGAAATCATAAATAACATCATCGTATGAAACCTCCCTGCCAACGTCCTGGTTGATGCTTATGATGCCAAGGCCACTGAGGCGATCCTGCCCCATTGATGATCTGAGGTAGTTCTTGATTAGCTTCATCTTAGAGAAGCTCCTTTCGGCTGACGCTACTGTCACAGGTAGAATGCAGGCAATTCTTAGTGCAACCCAGAGATTGGGGTATAGTTCCTCCAGTTGCTTCTGATGAATGAAGGAGAGAAGCTCCAATACAGTCATGTTGTGTGAAGGTAAAGTCGGCAAGTTCTTAATTTCGAGGGCCAGTTCTCTTCCATCAATGTCAGAGTCAGCTCCAGAGCTCAGTATCTTAGAGAGCTTTTCACACTTGCAGGACAAGTCTTCCTTGTTCATTGTGGTGAAGTTTAGGAGAACCCCAAATATGTCCCTCACATCATCTAATGTTTTGAATCTCTCATTTATTGACCCGATGGCACAATCCACCATCACATTGAAAAATTTGACTTCCAGCCTCTTTAAGGCTTCTGTAAATGGTTCGTCAGGAGCTTCGTAAGCAAAGTGCTTTTTTGTGGATCTGAGCCTCTTCTCCTTCAGCACAGCCTCCACATTCATTTCTTCACATATGTCCCTAGCTACGACTTGCTGCAACAAAACCTGTGTTTCTGTAGCTGGTGAGTGTCTTTTATTTTTGTGAGGAGGTTGACTGCCACATCAAACTGCATTGTAGGACACTGCAGAAGTTTGTTCACATGGTTAACTGCATGAAGAATGTCATACCATACTACTGTGCAAATCTGAAAGCGATAAGACCCTACCTCCTCTGCAAGTGCTTGTGCTTCAGTCCTGGCTATGGCATCTGTGGCATTGTTTATGACTTCCAACAGGGCCTCTCTGATGTTGTGGCTCTGGTATCGCACAGCCTCAATGCTCTTAAGCCGGCTCTCCCACCTGGTTTCACTCTAAAACTTGAGTGTTATGTTCACTTGCTGCTTTAGGATTGTCCATCTCTGTGTAGCTGCTGCAAAAAGGTTGTACAATTTTTGTACGTTGCCAAAGAAGCTGATGGCATCTGTGGAAGCTTCAGCTGCATCAACCACTACAAGATTCAGAGTGTGAGCCCCACATGGAACATAGAGTGCACGACAGTTCTTCTTTAATAACCTTGCCTGAACACCTCTGTTCTTGCCCTTCATGTTCGCTCCGTTGTCATTTGACTGTCCTCTGCAGTCATCAAAGTGAATATTCAGTTCATCTAGTCTCTTCAGAATCAGAACTGATAAACCCAGGCCTGTACTTTCTGAAGTCTCAAGAATGTCCAAGAAGTATTCTTTTATTTCTGGTACTTCACCCATTTTAACAGTTCTGATAATAATCGACATCTGCTCTTGGTGGCTTATGTCTGGAGTGCAGTCTAAAATGAGTGAGTAATATTTAACTTGTTTTATTTCTGCAACAATGGCATCCAAAATCTTCCCACTAATGGACCCAATGAGCTCATTTTGAATGATGTTTCCTAGGTAACTTTAATGACTATATTGGCCACTTTCGACGCTGCTGATGTGCTGTTTCATCAGTGGACAAAATTTAGCAAGCAGCTCAACCTCCTTCAAGAAGTTGCCATTGTCTCGATTGTACAATGTAGAGGAAGACCCCCTGAAAGCAAGGTTTCTCTCTGCCAGTGGTTGGATTATACTTACAAGACGTGTGAGAAGAACTCTGCAGCGTCTTCGCTCTACCTCCATTAATGACATTTCAGTTTGGTCAATGGTCCTCCCAGTTTTTAGCCGCAGTTCCAGATCCTTCCATGTTGTCATGTTATCTGCATGTTCTGAACTATTTTCATGGCCTTTCAGAAGCGAACCAACGTTTATCCAGTATGAAAGTCCATCCGTAATTAGTTTGTACGACTTCCTTGAAAACACCTTGAAGCAGAAGCAATAAAGAGGATCATTCCTTCTAGAGTACATCAGCCAGCTTCGCTTTATTTTTTTCCCCATTAATTAATGTTCTGTACATGTAATGGTGATGAAAGCTTCTACCGTCCTCTCTTTTAGGGAATGTGAAATCTGGACTGATTTGAAATGGTCCTCGAGACATCAAATCTGTCTTCAAGGCATCTGACAGGACAACTGGCCAGTCATACGGATCAAGCGGTGGAGCAGATCTTGGTTCTTGTTGCTCAGTGGAAATGCCTGTGTGTGGTGTTTGAAGCTGAACAGAAGATGGGCCACTTGTTTGTTCATCAGGCTCTACTTCTACTGGTGTGTGAGGTTGCATAGAGGATGGTCCTGCTGTTGGCTCATGATGCTCATCAGGCTTTGCTGAGGATGGCTTTTCCAAATATTTCAGTGGTGCTTCTGAGAAGAACATAACATTACATGTTCTGTTACATTTTGCTAAAATACTCTTTCTTATCTTGTTTGATAATTGATCTGTGTGAACAGAATTTGAGGTGATGTGATCCATTAAATTTCACATTTCGAAATATTATAAATATTACAGAGACTAGCTTACTCTACACGATTCCTGAGCACTTGCCTAGCTTGATGGTCTACCTAACCTAGTTGCCTGAACTGTAATCATAATAATATACAAGTGGCACATCTCACCTGCGCTACTGGAAAGCTTCTCCTCCTCTATTTTCTTCTCTTTCCGTTTTTCAGCTCCTGATGGATAATGTCGTTTCATTTTCCAGGATGCACGAAGTCAAATCTAGTTAACCACAACTAATCTGCTAAATAATAATAATCATGATAATAATGAAGATGATAATAATAATAATAATAATAATAATAATAATAATAATAATAATGTTTTACAATACTAGAAAAATTAAGAATTTAGGAAAGTATAAGCATATATATGATATACAGGGTGTCCCGTAAGTCTGGACCCATAGGGAAAAATAATAAAATTACAAAATAGTCCAAAAATTTATTACATAATCTGTTCAAAGTGTCCGCCGTTGTGTCGCACACATAGTTGAAGACGTAATCTCCACTGCGACAGCACTTTCTGAATCACAGTCGCAGAAATTTCTTGACACGCCTCCACAATGCGTGCTTTAAGGTGGAAAATGTTCTGAAGTTTGACCTCGTACACTTTGGCTTTCAAGTGGCCCCACAAATAAAACTCCAGCGGAGTAAGATCATAATAAAAAAATAATAAAAATAATAATAAAAATAATAAAAAAATATATTATAAATAAATTTTTGGACTATTTTGTAATTTTATTATTTTTCCCTATGGGTCCAGACTTACGGGACACCCTGTATAGTAAGAATATATATATATACAGGGGGGGTTGGACAAAATAATATGAACACCTTGATAAATGGCGGTTTTTATTCTTAATATGGAGTTGGTCCTCCTTTAGCGGCAGTAACAGCTGCAATGCGTCGGGGAATTGATTCATACAGCTTTTGGACAGTGGCTAGAGGAATCCTGAGCCATTCTTCGAGCAAACCCTGCTCCAGTTCCTCCAAAGAAGCCGGCGGTGGGAATCGGCTTCTGACCTGCTGCTCCAACTGACACCACAGATGCTCGATAATGTTAAGATCCGGGGATTGTGGAGGCCAATCCATGCGTTCTACTTCACTAACATGCTCTTCAAACCAGTTTTTAACGACCCCAGCGGTGTGGATTGGTGCATTATCATCCTGGAAGACGGCGCCGCCATTGGGAAACAGCGTTTGGACCATGGGATGGACCTGGTCAGCCAATATTGACAGATAGACCTGGGCGTTAACCCTACCATGCAGTACTACAGCTGGGCCAAGAGTATTCCACGATATTGCTGCCCAAACCATCACAGATCCACCTCCATGCTTAACGGTTGGGGTCAGGCAGTCGGGGTCATAAGCATCTTTAGGCTGTCTCCAGACGTAAACTCGACCGGAACATGGAAATAGCGTAAAGGAGGATTCGTCGGAGTAGACTACATTCTTCCACCGGTCCATTGACCAATTCTTATGGTCATTACACCATTTTCTGCGCCGCTCAATGTTGTGCGAAAGGAAGGGTTTAGCAATTGCAGCCCTCCCATGGTATCCAGCTCCATGGAGCTCGCGACGTACAGTTCTGGTCGATACCGGGCTTACAAGATGCTGGTTAAGCTCTGCAGTCACTTTTGGAGCTGTGGTCTTATGGTTCTTTGTCACAATGCGCTTTAGCACCCGGCGGTCTCGATCACACAGCTTCTTCTTGCGTCCACTATTGCATTTGTCGGTGCTTGTCTTTCCATGGTTTTGGTATGCAGACATGACCATAGAGACAGTTCCTCTGGATACATTGAACATCTGAGCGGTTTTCGTCACCGATGCACCAGCCATCCGCGCTCCGACAATTTGCCCTCTTTGGAAGTCTGACAGGTCTTTCATAACTGCTAATTCATAATTCACTCAGATCTGTAAAAACAACGTGAGGGTTATAACATGACGTATACACTCTCTGTTACGCATTTGAATAGGTTTGCCAGCCATCTGACCGTTTACTTTGTGTCTGAGCAGTCCGTAAAGATAACCGGTGAAATCGGCGGGTGTTCATATTATTTTGTCTAACCCCTGTATATACCGGGTGTCCGAGAATTATCTGTACAATTTTTGGCTGTTATTAAAAGTCAACCATGAAGTGGAAAAATTCCAGTCTTGTCCCATTTTACAGAGAATCTGATACCACGTTTTGACAAGTTTTTTAGAAATGTATACGGGTGACAGACATTGATGATTTAAAAGCAAGAATCACAGCTGCTATTGAGCGAATTGATGTGGATATTAAGGTGGAGTGAAAATATCATTTTTGGATTTTTAATTTACTTGAGTGTGGAAAAGTTGCCAATCGGCTTTAGAAACAAGCATGTGAAATTATAATACAATTGAAGCATTGCTTGATTGACCACCAGCGATTTTAATATATGGCATATTTCATGTTTTATCGATCGCTTTGCCCATCAGGAGTCATCCAAGATGCTGGTCTTTCATCCATGTTTATGCAAATAATTAACAGCTTAGTTTGCTGTAGACTGTGTTATTGCATACTTGAGGTTGACATTTAAGATTACAACATGTGTGGAATGTAAATTAATGGCAATTACAGAGGGTGGCCAAATTATTAGAGCTGATGTGAGTAAGTGAGATAAGAAAGAGTTTAGTTAACCATACATTGATTTAATGCTAGTTTCAGTGATGGTAGTGATTTGGTGCGATAACATATGCAGTCCGTGAGTCAGAGGGGATGGGAGATTGGGAGTGGGGGGGAGAGTGAGTAATATGCAAAGCGCGGCTGCTCCGCCAAGCTCAGTGCACATGTGGCAGTGAGAATTGAAGGTTATTTGTGCTGTTATCAGCATTTTTTCGTGAAACTTGATATTAAAAGTAAGTTAATTACATATTGATATCTGTTTATAGGTGTTTGACAAGTGAGTGTGACAGTATTAATTTGATATTTCTTTTTCTTGCAGAAATTCTTTAATAGTCTTACATTGCTTACAATTTATAATAATTGTTTGTTTTTTTTCAGAATGGAAATTATTACGAGGGAGAAGGCGGCATGTGTGATTTTTGGCGCGCCACGCGAGATACCCACAAATGTTCTTCCCACCTACGCTGATGTTATGAAGGCTTACATCCATACAAGACAACAGCTGACAACGAAGAATAACAAATATCCACCGTTCGCCGAAGTATCAAAAAAAGTTTGCGTTGATGTTGAACTTGTTTGGGAGAAAGCGTCTCTTCCGACAGTGACGCACGGACGAGTGATTGAAACGCTCAGACCGTACAACGAGAAATACAAGAAAATCTTGAAACAATACAAGGCTCGGAAGGACAACGACAACTACAAGCAACAACTTGAACAGTTCAGAGAAGACGCAGATAAACTCTTCGACATTAGCAAATGCAAATGTGTAGATTTCGTCATGAGCTGTAAGTGCGAAAGAGCGGACAAAGTACCACTCAAAGAAAGAAAGTTTCTAGAGGACCAGAGAGGAGCCAGAAAGATGATTATAGGAGGCATCGATTTGGTGGAAACAACAAAGCTACAGAAGAAAATATCCAGGAAAGTCTGTGAATCGAGAAGACACAGCATTCACCAAGAACAATCGAAGCAGCAATGCAATTCTGGAAGCTACAACGAGGAAGACAAGGACGACGATACCGACAACAGCGACGAAGAATACACCCTATCTAAGTCACACTGTAAACCTGATCTATCGACACTGGAGAGTAAACGTCAAAGAATGACGATGACTGTACGATTACCATGTTTGGCTAAAGCGTGCGATAGAACGGGCGTCTCAGATCGAGCAGCAGCCGTTATTGCCTCATCCATGCTACAAGACATTGGAATTGTGTCTACAAATGACACCTCCAAAGTCATTGATCGTAGTAAAATTCGCCGAGAAAGTAGAACTCGTCAAGAACTGACAAAACTAGACAGCAGTATGACAGACTTGCCTGGATTGTACTTCGACGGTCGAAAGGATAGAACGATGAAAAATGTACGAGACGCCGCAGGACATGGCCACCGGGACAGAGATACAGAAGAGCACGTCAGCATTATTTGTGAACCAGGTTCATCGTACTTTGGCCACGTGACGCCGTCAAGTGGATCAAGCAAGGCGATTTCCAAAGTAATCTTTGAATGCTTGGCTGCGCGAAGTGTGGATCTCGACAGTGTGAAAGTCGTCGGATGCGACGGAACCGCTGTCAACACTGGACATAATGGCGGAGTTATTCGGCAGCTTGAGGAATTACTACAAAAACCGCTGCAATGGCTCGTGTGCTTATTACATGCTAACGAGCTCCCCCTGCGACACCTGTTTCAGCATTTAGATGGAGCAACTACAGGACCTAAGTGCTTCTCAGGACCGATAGGGAAATCTCTCACAGCATGCACGGAACTCCATATAACATCGTATGAACCTATATCTCCATTACAGCCACTGCCGCATGTTGACGTGAAGGAACTGAGCACTGACCAGCAGTACCTGTGGCAGATGTGTCAAGCTGTCAGTGAAGGACACTGTCCCTGTGATCTAGCATTGCGAAAACCGGGACCATTGAACCACTCGCGATGGTTGACAACTGCCAACAGAATCCTCCGCCTCTATGTTGGCCTCGATGCACCATCCAACAACATCAAAACTCTTGTCACATTCATCATCCGGGTCTACGCCCCAACATGGTTCGCCATCAAGACGCAGCCATCATGCAAAGATGGAGCCAAACATCTGCACGGGATGATGGTGAGAACACGGTACCTCAGCTCCTCTCTAAAGAAAGTCGTCGACCCGGTGATTCGGCGAAACGGCTTCTGCGGACACCCCGAGAACGTGCTATTAGCCATGATCACAGATGAGCGACCACATATAAGGGAACTCGGACTCAGAAGAATCATGAAGGCAAGATCACATGTGTCTGCAAACAAAATCCGCAGGTTTCGAGTGCCACCGCTCAACCTCGACGCGACCGAATACCAGGACATGGTCGATTGGCAGACTTTGACCGTGACGGAGCCTCCTGTTACGATGGATATGACGGACAACGAATTGAACGACATGATCTCTGCTCAAATTTCACCAAGTGTCCTCTTCCCTCGCTTCCCTTGTCACACACAGGCGGTGGAAAGATGCGTGAACCTAGTTACCGAAGCTTCAGCCGCTGTGTGTGGCGAGACGTCCCGCCATGGATTTATTCGGGCTCGCGTCGCTTCTCGGCAGCTTATGCCGAAACTTGAATCTACAGTAAACGTGACTATCAATTCTGAATTAACCATGCATGCATAACTCAGACTCTATCGTTATCATAATAGTGTGCCAAAATAACAAAAAATATATAGTCTGATGTTTACTCGTATTTTAGGTATTTTTGTGTAAAATCGTATATTATTGTAAACTTATAACGTCTGGTGGTCGATCAAAAGATTGTCTGATTTTAATAAACTTTTTTGCATATTGTTCTATTAGTCCATTGGCAACTTTTAAAAACTCAAGTAAGTTAAAATTCACAAAAAAAAATTTTGGGGCCATTTTCACTCCACCCTAGTGGATATGCTGCAGCGAACATGGCAACATTTGGAGTATCGATTGGATGTTTTGGAAATCACTAATGGTGCACATATCGAATGTTTGTAACAACGTTACTTTAATAAAAGAAACTTTTGAAAATACAGATTCTAAATAATCTTGTTTAAGAATTTTACGTGTGTTATCAAGAATTTTATTAAAAGATGAAATTGTACAGATAATGTTCGGACACACTGGAATTTCTAAAAAACTTGTCAAAACTTGGTATCAGAAAAATCTTAATGAGATTCTCTGTAAAATGGGACAACACTGGAATTTCTACACTTCATGGTTGACTTTTAATAACAGCCAAATATTGTACAGATAATTCTCGGACATCCTGTACCTATATATATATATATATAGGGTGAACCAAAAGTAGGTGGACAGTAAATGATAACGTTTATTTTGAGAATACATATTTAATTTTTTTGTATACTATAATACAAAATAAAATTTAAATAAATTTAGTTATATTTAATATAATATAACACAAACACCATAGTTATAATGAACACCATAGTTATAATATAATATAACACAAACCGTATTCAACCTACTGTCCACCTACTTTTGGTTCACCGTGTATAGTAAGAATAAAGTTAAATAATATAGAAATAAGATCTCACAATAGTTATTTACACATAACGACCAAAATGCTTCGTTTGTCTCCGTTTTATCACATTTGTCTCATACAAAAACTTTAATTAATACGACAAGAATAATAATAATAATAATAATAATAATAATAATAATAATAATAATAATAATGATAATAATAATAGCAACAATAATATTAATAATAACTTCAGCTATATTCCTATTCTTGCCCGCTGAACTATGACCTGGGAGCCTGTCCAGGGGCCTCCTAGTAGCAGCGGGGCCCTAAGCGGCCGCTTAATCTGCTTATGCCAGGAAACGCCTTGCTGTTCGTCGTTTATTTCTTGCTGTTTTGAAACCTTCATTCAGTGAGATTTTCTCATAACAACTGCGACACCTCTTTCTTGTCTTTTGTTTCGGCCCATCCATTTCTGAGAAGTGATGCTGGTTTCTTTTTCCTGCCACAATAGAAGCAGCTCTTCCTGCCCTTATATTTTCAGATGAATTTCCTGTTAGAGAGAGAACAAAGGAATCTTTAAAATGTCGAAGATCCATGGGTTTATTTGAGAAATGTTTATTATACAGAACATTTGCATTTACCACTGATGTTCCTGCGATTAGTTCAATGGCTAGTTTTCTGTACCATTTCTTGCTTTTCCTCAGTGGTGTATATGCTGTCAGCTGGTCAGACACATCAACTCCCTTCTTTGCCTTGTTATATGCGAGAACACTTTCGGGTGTGAGAATCTCTTCCCCTTTTCTAGTTTTTGTACCTGAGGAGACCAGGGCATCACCACGCTCTGGCACAGTAGATATCATAAGTACATTTCTTTTATCTCTCCAATTATAAATTTTTACACCTTGGACATTTTCTAGAGACTTCATCGCTTTCTTTCTTAGTTTTGCCTGTGTCAGGTATTTTCTGTTGGCTCTTATGGTGCCACAAAGGTAAATTTTCTTTTTCAAAAGGAATTCAGCTAACACTGCTGAACAATAATAATTATCCGCAAAGAGAGTGGTACCATTATTTAGGAGATTATCAGTCAACTGTAGAGTTCGGGATTCTGTTGCATTGAGACTTTGAATTTCAACACTTTTTCCTGCATGAATTTCAAAATTCCAAGTGTATGCATCGGGAGTACACAATTTATATAACTCTATGCCATATTTATGTGATTTTCTGGTAGATATTGTCTAATACCTACTCTTCCCCTGAAGGGGACCACGCTTTCTTCTATTATAAGATCAGCACCAGGGTTATAGACAGCCTGATATTGCTTACTGATAATGCTAGTCAGCTGTCTGATCTTATACAATGTACCCTCTTGTCGAAACGCTCCTGCATTATCATTAAAGTGTAAAAATCTAAGAAGTAGCTCGAATCTTTCTCTTCTCATTATCTCTGGCACAAAAGGATCAGCATACAACTTGCTTTTAGACCAGTAGAGCGCAATTTCTGGTTTAGGGACTAATCCCATGTATATCACAACAACTATGAATTTCCTAATCTCTTCACTTGATATTTCTTTCCATGCATGCAACCTTGATCTACGTGTAAGCTGAGCTCCATCTATTACTTGCTGAGCATACCGGTTAGTCTCTTTGACCATCACATGGATGACTTCATCAGTTATAAACAAATTGTATACATCGATGGGCCTAGGTCTACCAGTGATAGGATTATTTTCAGCGAAATTGGTAATTTCTTCCTTACCTGTAAATATGAACGAACGAGGCCTAGAACGAACGGGTCCCCAATCAGACTCTGCAAGAATACTATCATCTTCCTCTCTTCCTTCATTTTCATCAACAGAAAAATATTTTCATCTTCAACAATACTAAACTCGTCACTGTTGTCATCATCATGACTCAGTTCAAGGGTGAAGTCTTCATCAGAAGAAATGCTGGTAGTTTCCTCAGAATCATGAGCTGCTGCTGTTCCATAGAAATGAAATGTATCCATACCTGTAAATATCATATATACACAGGGTATGTAAGCCTAGGCCTGCATGGTTTCTTGAAGTACAAGTGGAGTGTAAAAATTATGGAAATATATTACGAACACTTAAAAACATAACATGACATAAAAAACCAGCCATACAGCGAGCACAGCCATATAGCAGCCATACAGCGCCAACGTGAAATGTAATAAACCTAGGGCTGCATGGGTTTTCTTCAAGTACAAGAGTGTAAACGTAATGAAAAAATATTACTAACATACTATACTACAAATACTCGATAAATATTTTCCTACTCTTTATAACCATGCATTATGAGAAATTTGTTATTGAATATGAAGCAATATCCGTTAAAATAATAAATTTTCTTCAAACATTTTGTTGGCACACGGATAGTACAACACTCAGTAATGACAAAATATAACTATTCACTCATGTATTGGGTCAAAAGTGGCCATGCTGTAGTTGGTACACCCTTGGTACAATACGTGAGGCAAGGGAGTACACATCATTATATGGCGTGTTGTACCACCGATGTCCCAACACTTTTATTGCATCATACTTATCCTTAGATATGAGCAAACTTACTGATCTCCTTTCACTGCGATGACTCAAAAGAGTACTGACGTAAGAGCAAGAAAACGGTCGCGAGGCACGAAAGTCGCTAAGTTGCCAATCGCGGGTAACGTGTTAAGTCCTGATTGTAGGGCCTTCTTTCCAAGATATTTGGCCCCGCTTTTCAGTAAGGGCACAGCTCTGCGCAGTATAGCCGAAAAATTTGAACGCTGGTACCTCACCCCTCGGTGAGCGGAAAATGGCCTCTGTGTCATTTTGTCAAAACACTCCGGAAGTGGGGCTTCACGGTTAAGCTCTCGTAACCGAATGGAAACTTTTTCCTTTCAGTCGTTCTTATATTTATTGAGATACTGGTAGTAGGTTAGGTGCAACTTTGACATAATGAGGCTTATCATATGTAATGCTCAAACTCTTTCCTCTATGATCGGGAATGTGCACAATGCGTAACAGACGATCCTGGGTATCTTCAAAAAATTAGTGGTCCATGATATTACTGTAAACATAACACATGCACGGGGAAAGGACTCCAGCCGATAATTTCGACAATTTTAGTTGGTACAATAAGCTGAATAAGTCATGCTGTGACTCGTTAAAAGTGTCTCTTTGGAAGGCCATACCATATTTGCCCTCAGGTATAAATTTGAACAGTTCATTGTCCTTAATGTTTCTACTAGCCCTTGATTTTAACAACAAAGGATGGGCCGGTGTGTCTTTGTTTACGACTTCAAAAAATAAATCGGGGGTGAGGCTTGACCTTTTCAGACTCGCATTTAAAACCCTCACAATGCGTCTAGTACGACTCATCGCCGCTTACTCATCGCCGCCAATTCATCGCGAACCAAGTCATCGCCGAACCAACTCATCGCCGAACCAACTTATCGCCGAACCAACTCATCGCCAAACCAACTAATTACCGACCAACTAAATTACCAAATTACAAACCAACTAATTACCAAACCAACCAATCGCCAACTTAAACCTGGCAACTTTAGTTCTTATTAACCTTATTAACTTTCGTATCATTTACTCATAGCTGTTTAAGCTTCGACAGTTTAAATTTTTCAAGTAAGCCCTTCACAATGGAGCGTGTTTTAAGCCAGCGAGGCAAAGAGAAGTTTTCACATAATGGCTATTTGTTTATTTTTGATAAATTTAGTAAAGCCGACAGTGACTTAATGTTTTGGCGCTGTGAACAACTCGGCAGATGTAAAGCAAGAATTCACACAAAATTTGGTGCCGTAGTTAAATTCATAAATACTCACACCCATGACTCTTCACCAATAAGAGTAGAAGTGGCAAAGGTGACTACAAAAATTAAAAGCCGGGCTGAAGAGACAATGGAAAACCCAAGTGTAGTAATTAATGAAGTTTTGGCCAGTGTTTCCCAACCGGTACAAGGTTCGCTACCAGGTTCGTCTGCACTGAAAAAAACTATTCGACGGAAACGGAATGAAATTAGTGCCCCTCCGCCAGACCCAATTGACCTTCATCAATTGGCAATCCCCGATGAATATACGACCTACGAAACAAGCCCAAACTCACAAGAAGATTTCTTATTAAAAGATAGCGGTCCCGGAAAAGACAGAATCTTGCTATTTGGAAGGAAAAGCTGGCTGCAGCAGCTGATTTCATCAGAAGTTTGATATGTAGATGGAACATTTAAGATAGCTCCAAAGTTATTTTCGCAAGTGTATATTGTACTTGCTCAAAAACTTGGTGGGGTGATCCCAATAATTTATGCTGTTTTACCAAACAAACAGAAAGTTACATATTCAAGGCTATTTAAAATGATCAAAGAAATTGAGCCCGCCATAAACCCGAAATCGATTGTATGTGATTTTGAGCTCTCAGCATTTAGTGCAATCAAAGAAATATTTCCAAACGTAGAATTAAAAGGGTGCTTCTTTCACCTTAGTCAGAATATGCAAAAGCATATTGCTGCTTTGGGTCTAACTGCTCGTTACAATAATGACAGCAACTTTTCGTTACAAGTCAAAATGATACTAGCCCTAGCATTTGTACCTATTGAACATATAGATTCCTATATTGATACCTTGGCTGACGAATTATCAGCAGAACATATCCCAATTTTGAATTGGCTCGAAGACAATTATATAGGTCGGTTAAATAGACGCACAAATAACAGACGTACCCCTCTCTTCCCAACGGAAATGTGGAATTCATATTTTCGCACTTTAAATAATGAAGATAAAACAAAACCATGCAGAAGCAGCAAATCGAAGGCTCCACATGGAATTAGAGATGGATCATCCAACAATTTGGAAGTTTATTACAGGACTAAAAAAAATTCAAAAAGGTCGAGACACTTATTTAGAGTCGCTCGTAGCTGGCAATGCACCACCGGCCAAGTTGAAAAAATACCGTGACACCGATGAAAGAATTCTCAGAATAGTCAGAAATTTTGCTCAAAGGACCCCTATTGAATATCTACGTGGTATTTCCCATAACTTAAAATAAGCATTTTCGTTTTCTATTTTTTTCTGTATAATAATATTTTTTTAGTAATAAGCATTTTATTTTTTATTTTATTATTTTGAATAAAGGTGTTTTTCAATTCCATTTAATTCCATTTTTTTTTATAAGGTTCTTCCTCTTTAACCTCTATGAATTTCAGTTTTTAAGGTAAGTTAGTTGGGGCGATGAGTTGGTTCGGCGATGAATTGGGTCGGCGATGAATAGGCAGCGATGAGTCGGCGGCGATTAGTTGTCCCTATCCGCTCACAATATCCTCGGCTGTGTCATAATGCCCAGGTCCTAGTGTTGCTTTTGTGCCGTAGTACTGCAACTCGCCGATCCAAGCTGAATGCATAGTATCATCTAAAGTTACGCCTAATTTTACCCACTCATCAAGTCTTCTAAGAATCAGAAAAACGGCCTCTTCCTTCTCAATACTTAAAAACTTGGTGGCCAATTAATTCACAAAAGCTGACCTCGTATGATTCACGCTGAACAGGGTGTTGTCAGGATGCGTGCTCAAAGGGGCAGAAGAGGGTAGTGTGACATAGAAGTGGTTGGGCATCACTTTGTATACTACTTAAGTTTCATGATTGCTTGAGCTTTTATATAGGAGTTGAAGCTTTCAAGGTACCCTATCCACTTCATCAGATACATCTTTCTCTTCTCTGTACCTTTACTTCCTTAAATTTTCTCAATTTTAAGCGATTGTTTACCTAAATTAAATGCCACTTTCTGCATCTCCTCGCCATAAAGTCGCCTCCAACTTCTTCATCATTCAAATCTTCACCGTAATATATTTTCATATCGTCTTTAGGCTTCATAGATTTAACTTTAAAAATCTCCTGAGTCCACCCTTGCTCAAAACTTTTCACGAACTTATTCCCCGCTCGTGACAGTCTTACATAATCATTGATTTTGAAACGCACAGAGCGTGGTGGTGCTCTACGGTTATCTTTTCTCGCCTCAGGCTCTCAGGCTCTATATGGGGGTCGCTTTTTAAAAGCTCGTTAGGAGATGTTCCAATCATGCGATACCGTGACCGGTTGTAGGATAAAGGCGGCGACTCCAGAATGTCTATATAGCTGTATGTGTTTTTATGTGTGAAATAACGATGCATACGTTCTTTTATGGTACGTTGAACTCTTTCGGCTAAAGATGCCTCATGCATAGAGGGTGTCCCATAAGTCCAGCATCATAGGAAAAATAATTAAAAAACGCAAAACAAAAGCTTTTATTTACAGAACGTGCTCAATATGTCCACCATTGTTTTCAATACACAATTTCAGACGTGATACCCAGTCAGCAAGCACACGGTGAATGATGTCAGGAGTAATGGTGTTACATGCCCAATAATGCGCTGCCGCAAATGTTCAACACTCCTAATTTTCTCTGCGTATACCAGCGCTTTCAAGTGGCCCCAGAGATAAAAATCTAGTGGCGTGAGATCCGGGCTTCTAGCTGGCCATTCCACAGGCCCTCGACGTCCTATCCAATGACCAGGGAATTGTTGGTACAGGTATTCCCTTACTTGGGTGCTGTAATGTGCAGGAGCGCCGTCTTGCTGGAACCATGTTGGGAAATTTCCTTCTTCGTTCAAGACACTGGGAAATGCTTCTTCCTTGAGCATACGTAGGTAGGTGCCTCCAGTGACATGTTCATCGAAAAAGAGGGGGCCTATGATGCGATCCTTCCAAATGCCACACCATACCATCACCCCGAGATGCACCTTGTTCCTTTGAAGAGGTATACCAGTGAGGGTTGTTTTGAGACCAGTAGCGGGTGTTCTGTCGATTTACCTCACCATTTCCATAAAAAACAGCCTCGTCACTGAACAGAATGGTGGACGAGAAATTGGCATCCCGAGCATAGACATTATGGCCTGTAGAAAGAGAAAAATATGAATTTCTCCTATGATGCCGGAATTATGGGACACCCTGTAGAAATGGATGTGTAATAACTGATATTAAACTCCGTCAACATGTTGTGGAAGGCTCGGCCTATAAATTCTTTGCCCAAATCTATGCAAAATTAGCCAGGAATCCTGTTTTCTTTCAACATCAGGGCTTTGGTGGCTTTAGCAACTGTTTTAGGCGATTTATTTTTCAGCGGGATTAACCACAAGTATCTAGAGAACATGTCTATTATAAGCAAAATATACCTATACCCATTATTATACAGTGAATACCTCTGCATGTCTGTTAAATCCGCTTGGCAAATAGAATCAAACGAGGCTGTTCATGTCTTGGCAGTTTTAAACCTTCTTCTCACCGGTTTATGCAGTGTATAAGCATCCTTTTCATGCAAAAATCTCTCAACATCTTTTTTCTCTACTCCCTAATTATAAATGCTTCTGTACAGTTTAATAACACCCTGTAGGAGGCTGGATTAGAAATCTCATAATAACTTTTTCTTAATATGTTAGCCATTTGCGTATTTTAGAGGCGCGCGGGTAGAGTCGTACGTTGGTGGTTGGTCTCTTCTTCTTCCTCTTCAGAGATGTTACCGTCGGGGGCGAAGGCGTGTTCAGCTGTGGCACAGGCGTTGCTTCCCCCAAGTTATTTAACCTGTTCTGGTTACCTACCAATGTTTCTGCGATGCTTATTTGCTGTAGTCTAGCTTTAATATGTCCCCATCCTGTTGGTGAAGGTATATCCCACTTTCTCACCAATCATGTCCGATATTTAGGCGTACGCGTTTAAGTAGATTTAGGCGTACGCGAATCTAAGGATTTAAAAGTTAGGAACCAGTGCCTGGAGTCTTGTGCAAAAGAAATGATGTTAGGCTTCATAGCGCGTAATTTCGAATTTAAATCGAAGAATATTATATTGCCCCTTTACAAGTCTCTAGTCAGGCCTCACTTTGAATATGCGGTTCAGTTTTGGTGCCCGTACTTGCGTGAGGATGTTGATAGGTTGGAAAGGGTTCTGCGACGCGCCACGAAACTAATTCCTTCACTACGCAACAAGTCTTACGAAGGTAGGATTAAAGAGTTAGACTTGCATTCACTCGAGACTAGGAGATTAAGGGGGGAGCTTATTGAAGTTTTCAAAATCGTTAATAAATTCGATAACGTAATTTTTTACAAATTGTTAATTTTCGATAATAGCAATACTCGTAATAACGGATTTAAATTACGTCGTAGACGTTTCATTACTATCATCGCTAAAAAATCTTTTACGTTTAAAGTAATTGATAAATGGAATAATCTTCCCGCGTTTGTCGTGAACTCTACCAGCGTTAATATGTTTAAAAACCGTTTTGATAGGCATTTTTAAAATATTAACGTCGTTTAAAATAATAAAACAATTAGCAACAGGAGCTCTGGGGGTAATGTTCGAGGTTTGAGCCTGTTGACGATTAATGCCAACTTGTGACATACCAGCATGCGATATGCCAGTAATATATTAAAAAAAAATTACCGTAAACTAACTCGTAACGTAAACTAACCCACTTTTTGTTATACTCTTCATACTTTTTTTCTTTTCAATCCTCTCTTTACTTGTATTTCTGTAGTTTGCATGGTATGACAGTGTTTGACTTAGGACTGTGTTTGCATGGTTTGTAAGCATTCTTATTTTACTTCTTTTCATCTTGCATCCCTTTCCTATTCTCTTCGACTATTTTTCCGACTTGTCGGCAGTGGCCGGCGGATGATGATGGTGAGTCTTTCTCTCTTTTTCTGAATGAATGTTAACCCACGAATGATAGGTTTTGCTACTTAACCCCTTATTCTCTTCTTTTAACCCCATACTCTCTTCTTTCTCTCGGGCTAACCTTAGAGTGGATCGTAGGGTCTTTGTTAGCCTTAGGTTCTGTAGATCTGTAGATATCAATGATGTTCGAGCCCTGTACCTTTGACCCTTCTACAACAACCTCGCCTGTATCGGACCATTGTATAATGAGGTCCTCACTCAATAGGTTATAAAGACTTAACCCCTTATTCCTCAATGTATGAGGTCGACTACTTTTTAATGCATGCTCGAGGTGTTGCGGGCTCTCTCTCCGTTGTTCTTTGGTTGTTCGTCTCTAGCCTCGGCCCCAGGCCCTATGCCACCACACTCAATATCATCAGTACTATGTCTGATAACTATGGGGACCTCGGCCGGCTTCTTATAGTCTTCGAGTTCCTGAAGAAATTTAGGTAGAGCTTCTTCATATAAAATTCTTTTCTCGTCAAGGGGCTTCTCGCTGTTTAATAGATTCAGCAATTCATTCTACATTCTTTTAAGCCTATTTTTAACAGGATCTATTACTGATTCCTGGTTCTTTGTATTTTGTAACGAAGCATACACCTCGTCTGGAATCATGACCACTTTCTTCATTATATTATACTAGACAATAAAGGCGCCAAAACTGAAACAAGATGGGGAGGAACGATCCGCCTCTTTGCACAATAATTCGCTTTTTCTTTCCCACACTTTGTTTTTTACAAGCGAATGCCCGTATTATGCTCTTGTAACGAAGTAAGCGTGACTTCTGAGTGGCCTTCATTGGTACATTGCACTTTATAAAGCTAAGGCAGATTTCACAGATTAATTTTCAAAAGTCTGGGTCAATATTTTCAACAAACAGGCGTTGGAGAGTGCGCGGCAATCGTTGGTAGATTTTTATTAATTCACGAAATTTCTTTAGCCTCTATGTCATTCTGGGATGTACACTGTTTCAGCCTCGTTTGGGAATATATTCATTCTTAGAAGCACCCTAAACGTGTTTCGCGGATGGTCACAAACCAAATATCCGTAACGTTGACTTATAACTTCTTTATAAACTTCCAAAAACTCCTTACACTGATTCGGGAACATCTGACTCGCTAATACCCCAATTTGTGCCACATCTCTACGTTGTGCGAATAAGACTAGATATTGTGTATTTAGCGATACATCACGCCTGTATCTATTTTTGAAAAACAGGTTTTGATTGATGAAGAACACGCTTATGTTAAGATGGTGGGAGAATACTGTAAATGTCTCGGAAAACGTTTTGTCCATTTAAAATGAGATCGTCAAATGCAATAACCGTGTGCTCATCACCTTTTATAGAACTAACATCATAAACGCCTTTGTGGAACAAAATATCATCTTCGTATTCGTTGAATACGGCTTGGTATGTGGAATAGCACCATATGACTTTACTTTAAGTAAAAAATTTGAGAACAGATCGTCCTCATCTTTGATGATTTTAAGTATAAACAGGTTTTTCCACAGCCTGGAGGACAGGATATAATGCATGTACAAGGGTTTGTGAACCTGAATTTTTCTACAGAATCCATCTCCAACACGACACTCCTAAGTGGGACATTTACACAATATAACAAAATTTTAAGTGTTGCTCCTTATATTCTACAATCTTGTTTTTCTTCTTCCCAAGAACGGTGAATGCTGACGAGGATGAGGTACTGTACCAGCAGCATGTCCCCCTCTTAGATATTGCTGATGATGGTAACGATAGTGTAGTTGAGGTTACAGACTCCAACCCCGCCAGCGAACCATCAGCAGTGACAAACGCAGCACCCCGACTCGTCAATTCGAGAAGAAAGCGGGTGCATGACAACATCGGTGAAACACCTTCCACGTCAAAGCGCATAAAATCGTCGACCGTTTGAGCCACAGTAATTGAACAGGAACCCTCCACGTCTTACGGTACGACTCCTTCAGTAGCTCTTTCTACAAATAAAGCTGCACCCATTTACCCCTATTCAATCCTGCCCGTGCCCTCTATCGCGACAGCAACACAGCAGCCTGTAGACAGTGGCATATCATTCGAGCTGGTGCGCTGCGTCACCACCACCCCATCCCTGACTAGAAACCGATACGTAGTCAGGATCGACCCACGAGTCATGTATAGTAACGGCATTGAACACGGACTGCGGCGCATGGTTGAACGTATTGTGGAGTTTGCCCTTCAGAGCAGTGAGGGACTTGAAGCCAGGACGCGTCTGGCCCTCGGGTTCGGATCAGATGATAGTAATAGAGACGATTTTTGCTTAATAATACCCTACACACGTATGACCGCTGTAGATGTAGAGTACATTTTGGGACGCATAATGCAGGCCTCTCAAAGCGGCACCGAGCTTAATTTGGAGAATTTCACGATTGATATAAATCACGTATTTCGGCCTGTAGGTCACAACCCAACGCCTTATACTCTTAACTTTAACAGTTATCAGATATACAAAAGACACTGCTTTCGATCGTGGCTGCGGCTTTATAGCATTAGTCTTGGCCCATATGTTTACTTTGGTAAATACAGCTGCCAAAAAATCTGGATGCCTACGGGGGTGAAGCGTGCACGTAAACTGGTTGCAGACTGTAGACTTGAATTTGCCTGTGATATGGGGCCTGAAGAGCTGCGAAGGGTAGAGCAGGAAATGGGTTTTGGAAATGGGTGTTGGAAATGGCTATTGGATGATGGCCGTAAGACTGTGTATGTTTTTAAAAGCAGCGTGAGAGAACGTACCAAGCCCCTACTTATTTTAGGTTTGTCTGGGACAACGTATCTACCCATCCGTAATATAAGGGCTCTTTACGCGAGTTATGATAAAAGCTGAAAATATGGAAGACATCACGATTTGTGTAAGGATTTACGAATGACCTATTGAAGCATTGTAAGGAGTGCCGCATGGTTTGTGTCCAGTGTAAAAGTCCCAGGTGTGAAAGTCGTTTAGTTGAAACTGAGAAGCGCGATTGTAATGTATGTAAGCGCATGTTTTTCAATAATACCTGTTTTGGATTCCATAAATCAAATGGCACGTGTAAGAAAATGAAGATTTTTGAGTGTGGACAGCTGGGGGAAATTGAGCACAATTGCAATGAAATTCATTGTTCTACATGCCATGAAGAATATAAGGCGGATGGTGTAAAGCACGTATGTTATATGAAAGATGCCAAACCTAAAAATAAGCCCTGTATAACCGTGTATTATGACATGGAAACTTACACAAACCCCGAAACAAGAGGTTATCCCCCATTTACTCGTAAGTCAGACTATTTGTAATAAATGTATGAATATTGAGTGTGATGAATGCCGCAAATGTTGTAAGCGGACAAACATTTTTATGGTGTCTGCAAGAGATTCCCCGATGAAACAATTTGTGAACTATATTGTCAAGCTAGCGGACCAGTTCAAAAAATGGCTGAATATCCTTGCCCATAACACTGCAAAGTTTGACACTCAGTTCCTTTACAAGGAGCTGCTTGAGCATGAGTCCTTAGAGATATTCACAGGTGATCCCTTGAAAAGAGGGGACAAACTTAAACAGATGCAGATAAGGGGAAAGGTTCTGTTTAAAGACACCCTGTTGTTCACACCTTGTAAATTAGCGACGCTACCCAAGGTGATGGGCATAGACGCTGAAGTTTCAAAAGGGTACTTCCCTGACACATTCTTCACTCACGACACTTTAAATTATGTAGGACCACCACCCCCTAAACATTACTTTAACTATGAACGTATGAGTACAAGTGAACGTGAAGATTTTGAACTCTTCTACAACAGGTTTAATGAAGATAATCCTTACAATATAGCGTATGTATGTGAACATTATTGTGTGAATGACGTGTGCGTACTTAGAGTATGCTTCCAAGCCTTTAAAAGGATGTACATAACGTGCTTCAACTATGATTCGTTGCAAGTAGCAACCGCGATCGCATCATTGTGTTTTACCGTATTCAAGAATAATTTCATGGCTAAAGACACTTGCAATCATCCCCCGAAACGACCCGCGAAGTTATGGTTACAAGGCTATTTACTGGCTCACTCGCATACAGCAGCAGACAGGTGTATATATAAAGCACGCTCGCAACATGGGGGAAGTGGCAATGAAGGTCAATGGACGTGTTTTTTTGGGTGGATGGCTTAAGTGAGAACCCTACCACTGGTGAGAAATCAGTGTATTCTTTTAACGGCTGCTGGTGGCATGGCTGCCCACGTCCTGAGTGCGGCGTCACAGGGGATGCCCATGGGAGATCTCCCGCCGATAGCCTCGCATGGACCTGTATCAGCCACCAGCTTATAAGCTCCCAGTTCACTCACAAGGTTTTGTTGGAGCATGAATATGATACCTGGATGGAGTCCGATGAGCAGTATCACGAAGAAATAAGGGCTATCAAGCGTACAATAGTGGAGGAACCCCTCAAATGCGGTCACAGCTTGATAGAAGGACGTACAAACCCCTTCAAACTATACTTTCCCTCTACAGCCGGGGTGAAGCTTCACGACTACGATTTCTGATCATTATACCCTTACGTGATATAGAACAATCCGTACCCCGTAGTTGCACTTGAAAAACTCGTGGGCCCCGCTATGCCTACCATCGAAGAGTTCTCAGCTAATTTGAGTGAGAGCTACTTTGGACTTTCTTTCGCGATTTATGGATGCCAATATTGCCATTTGTTGTAGACCACAAACTCATGTTTCCTCTCTCTGTGAAGTGCACAGAGGGGAACTATGGGGTCTGTAATCACACAATCAACCAGAGGAAGATCAGAGGGGTATATACAAGTCCTAAGCTGTCCCAAGTACTTCGCCACGGGTACAGAATACTGAAGATATATGAGGTGTGGAGTTTTCAGAAGCTCCCCAACCTTTTCACGCCATATACAGTAGGGTGTGTCAATTTTGGGGGTGAAATGACTAAATTGAAAATCATGTGATTTGGTAGCAATTTAATGTAATCATTTGGCATACAAAATAATATCCTTGCTTCAAAAACAATAAAAAATAACTCCTACCTACATCAATTTTAATTAAAAAATTCAATTTTTCTGTAAATTCGTAACAAAATAACAAATGTGCGCAAACATCCTATTAACATTTAAAGTGGCAATAAGATATCACTCAGTCTCTATTTGAAAGTAACCAATGCAGTCATGTCCTTTTTGCTGCGGTTCCTTGACATCAGCATTCGGCTTGCTACTTGCGCTTTGATGTAGCCTTCTCGCCTCTCGTGACTGTAAACTTGACTAGCTGCTTCTGTGACCATTTTCACACTTCTCTCCACAATCTGAGTGTGAGAAGGCCACTTTGGCACTTGCATTAGGCCTCTTTAAGTTGTGTTAAATCTTTGTTTGTTATACATGTTGTCAGTGGTGGCTCCAAAACTTCCAAACTCAAATTAACTAATTCTGACAATTTCCTGGCATTGACGTTTATCGGAGGTACCTTCCTTGTTTGAACAGAGCAGTCTCCCAGCTGGTCATCATCTAGTGATGTTCCTCTAAGCTTTAGAATGATTTCCACAGCCTCAGTTCGCTCTTTGGTACACTGGCTGCAGAGTATTGCTTACAAAACTGCCTCTGGCCTAGCATACCAAGCGGACCTTCTCACCACAGGTAACACGATGTCCACCACTACCTTCCTTTGGGTTCTCAGTAGCTGTAATTGAAACAAGATGTGGTTGGGCCCCTCCATCCACATTGGATTAAGTTTTACATTGAACCAGTGAGGAAGATAAAACCCAATAATAAATTCAACAATCAACATCAAATTCTGTAGCATTTTGCCCTTCAGTGCATGTTTGGAAACCCAAATCCTGCAGAAACGAATCGCTGTAGTTAACCAACGACTGACTTACGGGTCCAATCTCCAAGAGCCAGATTTTGTATTTATTTCTAATTTCGTTGCTTCATCTAGCATGTTGCCAAGGGGGCCTGACCACTTGTTGTTGCTCTTTGTAGGACCATCAAATTCCTGGATGAGACGATGAAGAGGTAGTTCTCCTGTGTGCAAATCACATACAATCCAAACAAGCCTTCTTCCAAGTTTTTTCTCTAAATGCGTCATAACACCGCTCTGCCATCCAGTGTTCACCGCAGTTGAGTCTCCACCAACGGCCTGCAGTGAACTGTCAAGTCTTCTTTCTTGAAGCCAACATATTACACTGGTCTGCGTCATTTTTGAGGTCAAGGTTTTTATAGTTGTTTTATAAGTTTTGCATGCTGAATTAAAAAATGTATCTCATTTTGTTCAATCAGGTCAGGTTTTTATGCTATCTCAATTTAAAAAAAATTAGATAATCGTTATGAAATGAGCAAGTTTATTTTTTTAAAACAGACTTACATTTTAGCCAATTGTTAGCCAAGCTCTATATAATAAACAGACACAACTTATTTCTAATTACGATTGTCATTACTGTTTTTCAGCATGAATAGAATGTGCAAGAATGACCCAAACAGGATCTGCTACATCCGTGGTAAAGTCACTATGTCAGACCAGCAGTCAAACATCACACATTTTGTGAGGTAAAGCTATCACGCCTACTTTGGAGTTAAACTTGGTGACCAGGACAAAGCCTTTGCCCCTCACATATGCTGCAAAACGTGCGTTGAAAGTCTGCGGCGCTGGAGCCACAAGAAGGTAGAGTGTCTACCTTTTGGTGTCCCAATGGTGTGGGGGGAAGGAAGAGATCATACTACTGACTGTTATTTCTGTATGACAAACCTACAAGGTAAGTTAGTATGAATTTAGTATGAATTTCATTTTATACTTACAAAAATATGCCTGAAAATATATGAGATATGTCTTTATCTTATCTTTATGTCTTTATCTGTTTCCTTTTAGGCATAAATCGAAAAAACAAGCAACATGTAAAGTATCCAGATGTGCCATCTGCCATAAAGCCAGTGCCTCATGGACCAGAAATTCCAATTCCAACACCGCCCGACAACTTTGATTCGTCGTCCGACTCAGATGAAGAAATGGATGACGGTGACATATCTGGTACATACCAACCTACTGCCGAGACAAGTCAACCCAAACTCTTGAGCCAAGCTGAGTTGAATGATTTGACAAGAGATTTGTGCTTGTCCAAAGAATCTGCTCAGTTGCTAGGATCACGTCTTCGAAAAAAATCGTTTGTTAGCTCCAGAAACAACATTCTTCTGGTATCGCAGCCGTGAAGAAGAGTTTCGAGAATATTTCACGTTGGACGAAGAAGCGTCGCTGGTTTACTGTAACAACGTCAACGGCCTCATTGCAGCTATGGGTTTAGCGTATGACCATACAGAATGGCGGCTCTTCATCAACTCCTCAAGCAGAAGCTTGAAAGCAGTACTACTCTACAATGGTAACAAGGTCGCGTCTGTTCCGGTGGGTCACTCGGTGCAGATGACTGAAAGTTATAGTAACATGGAGCTTTTGCTAACTGCTTTGAAGTACAAACATCACAATTGGATGATATGCGGAGACCTAAAGGTATGTTTGTCTACAAAAAAAATACAAATATATATATACACACAGTATATATATATATATATATATATATATATATATATATTATATATTATTAGGGTGCATCAAAATACAATTTTAATGTCAACAGATCAAACTGTCTGGGGGTTGCATTTCGTTCGAATGCACATAGAAATTACTTGTGCAAAGTTTTGGGAAAATTCATTGAGATTTAGAGGTGCAACAAGGTAGGTAAAATTTTAAAAATTTGCATTTTTGGGTGTTTTCAGAACTCCTATTCCTTGACAACTTGACAAAGATGACATACATTTTTTTAGAAAAAAAAACACAAGAATTTCAAGAAACTGTATTTAAGAACAACATTTTTGAGAACATCACTGAAATTGTTTTAGGAAATTGTTTTTGAGAACAACATTTTTTAGAACAAAAACAAAGGAAATTGTATTTAAGAACATTTTTTAGAACAGCATTGAAATTGTTTTTAGAAATTGTTTTTGAGAACATTAAATTGTTTTTAGAAATTGTTTTTGAGAACAACATTTTTTTATTATTCTCGAGCCTCATAGAGTCCTAGTCCTGGTCTGTGTCCAGCTTGCGCTTGCAGCAGCGAAGATTCGGCTGCTGAGAGCGGTCATGCTCAACTGCCTGCAGCACATTCTGCAGGTGCTGCTCGCTCCTGGCTGCTGCCACGAAGTCTGACGTAAGTTTCACACCGCGCTCGGCGCAGTCATTGACGACGTTCATGGCACGTACGTTCGCCGCACCCGCCTGGAATGCTGCACTGGTAGCCCAATCCTCTACGTCGAGCGAGAGAAACGCTGGATCGACGTGCAGCTGGTGCATGCCGAACCAGCAGTCTGTGTTGGCGAGGTTGGCCAATCTGGTGGTCGGCGAGAGGGTTGGAAACTTCGGCTTGCCGAAGCCAGTGCCAAAGCGCAGCTGTGGGGCTCGCATGGGGAGCTCAGCCGGCTTGTGCTGCAAGATGGCATCCGCAAATGCGCGCCGCTCGCCAACTGGCACCTTGGTACTAAAGAGTGCCAGGGGCAGCATCTCGCCCGTCAGGTACCAGAGGTGCCGCTCCAGCGCCTTGATCGCTGACGCTGCGATGCCCGCGTCAACGGACTCGTACGCATACAGGTGGTGGTAGTGTGAGGTCATTCCAGGCGGCATCTATAGCTGTGTCGCAGGTCAGCCACCACGTCGCGTAGATGTGCGTGATGAAGTCGGCAAACGCCCGAATCTTCTGCACCTGCTGCCGCGTGGTGATGGTGCCCTGGGGAAGAAACGCGATGTGCTGCTCCATCAAGGCCAGCTTGAGAGTGTAGAGCAGCTTGGCCATCCATCGCGCTTTGTGCAGCGCTCCCGACCGTTGGAAGGTCACTAGAGTCTGCGCTTCACCGGGTGCACCCAGATACACAAGACACAGCTGCACGAACTCGCGGTAGTCGCCTCGCTTGTAGTCGAGCACTCCCGCAGCGCACGCGGTGAGTTCAGCACGCAACTTGCCCAGGAATGGTGGTTCGGCGTCGCAAGGAATGTAGCGGGACAGTGGGCCGCTGTCGTCGTGCGGCACCAGGTTCCAGTTATCCCGCAGACGCGCGAACAAGTCAACCTCTGGCGAGCGCGACGTCTCCACTTTGAGGTCGGTGAAAATGTGGCTGAGGAGTACCTCGCCGATGTGGTGCCGGCACCCGGACCAGAGCAGTGGTCGACCCAGTGAGAGCTGGATGGCAATGCAGGCTGCCGTGAGATGGCCAGTGTTTGACGCGGTGGTGTCAAATGCCATGTTGACAACCTGGTCGGCGCAGCGCCACTCCTACAGCAGCTTGCACGACAGCCGGGCGATGATCGTTCCGCACGCCTCGTCAGTCCCCTTCGTGTATGCTGGCACACCGAGCAGCTTGAGCCGCGCCGTATCTCCGACCACCACCGTCAGACGCTCCTCCAACTGGCGCACATTGCTGAGCGTTGACGTCAACTTGCTGTCCCACTGCTGGGTGCACATGGGAGGCGGTGTCCACTGCTCGTGACGTTCCTCGCTGATAGCCTCCAGTACTTGGCTGTGCGATCGGTCCGCCGTCGCGTAGGATGTGGAGACCTTTGACCAATTGCCACCTGACTCCGCGATCAGGCCGCGCGTGAAGGAAGCCTGCTGCACCGGCGTGATCTTCAACCGCGTAGCCAGTGACACGAGACTCGGCCGCCTGAGGATGTCGGGTGGAATGAAGGCTGTAGTGCCAGTCTTCTTGCGCTCGCGGGTGCGTGGTGTGTTCTCAACCGGTGCGTCGCTATCCTCATCGCTTTCGCTCTCCAACACGGCCGTGCTGGACGTCGCGGTCATCTCCTGCTGCTCCTTGTTAGCGCGTGCATGCCGGGTTGTTGCCGCAGCTTCATGCTCCTGTCGCCGCTTCACCTTGGCTTGCAGCTTGGCATCGAACGCGCCAAATGTGGCCAGTCTGTCGCCCTTCATGCTGGCCAGGAAAGCGACGTCCTCTGGATCGCGGATCAGCTCCTCGGCGTTTGGAGACCACAGCGGAAATGTGGCATCCAGCCTGCGCTCCATAGCATCCGCCTGTCGAGCTATAGCCTCACTGGAGCGCCTGGCCTGCGGAATGCGCCGCAGCTTGTTGTTGTCGTCGACAAGCGCCACCATCTTGTCGCATGCGCGCCGATCGCTCACCATTGGGATGTTGGCCTTGGCGTAAAATGGCCGCACCTGCTCCAGGACGACCTTGGCCGCCTCGAACCGCGACAAGGCTCCGTTCGAACCGGGTCGCTTGGCATGCAGTTGCGCGTCGCAGTTGTACAGCATGCACCGCAAGATCTGGCGACTACTTGGCAGCTTGGCGCCAGTAATGATGCCATCGTCGTTTGTGATGCTGGCGCCCAGACCGAAGACCAGCCTGCGGCTGCTCGTGCGGGAGCCCGAGGGCGACGTCTTGTGAGAGCTGGATCCTGCGGCGGGCGATAGCCTTGAGGAAATAGAGTGCTCGGCTCCAACTTGTGCAGACGACATAGCGCTAATTTCGTCGTCTCCTATAGATCTGCAAATGAACAAGAGTTAAGAGTTAGGACTACAGCAAAATGGAAAGATATGAACTCCAGCCAACAAAAAACATGATATTACCAATCAACACTAAGAGTCTAAGTCCCCAGTTGACATGCTGAAAAGCTGATGTGCCGTTGCACCTCTAGATCACCACGGATTGCAACCATATTTTGCATGTTTTGTAACAACATGAAATTGAACACTTTTAGCACCCAGACAGATCAATATGCTGGAAATGTGTATTTTGATGCACCCTAATATATATATATATGGGATGAATTTCACAATAAAACACGTGAAATGAATGAATGGTGCAGCATATATATATATATATATATATATATATATATATATATATATATATATATATATATATATATATATATCAGGGTGGTCCACAACAGCGTTTTTTGGAATTTTAAATTCGGTCACATCTGCCCTTATTCTATTCCCCCACAAGAATAAACGTGCCAATTATCTTTGCTCTAGGACCTTTTTATGCACTCGCTCAAAATGAAACAATTTGAATAATGACTTGACAACTTATGACTATATTATATATATATATATATATATATATATATATATATATATATATATATATATATATATTATATATATATTAATATATTATGAAATTATAACAGCGGAACAAATAATGCACACAGTTGAAGATCTTTAGGTCTTCTTGAGACCAGTTTTAGTCGGCTCTTTGAATTCCTTGCGGTGCTGAGCGACTGCGCGGAGAAGGTACTGCTTTTGCGCTTCATCCTTCGTGATTGTGCTGTTGAAAGCCTTAATGAGCACAACTCCTCTTTCTGCGCAATCGTTAACCACTGCCATCTTCTCTACACATTCCTTCATTCCTTGGTAAGCTGGATCTGTGTTCCAATCATTTGGTGTCTTGGACAGGAATGATTGCGCCTGTTCACTTCCGTGCTGCATGACGAGGTTGAAGAAGATTGCTGAACGTTTGGTGGCATAGAATTTCAAGGGATTGCTCGAGGAGAACATTTTTCCGTCCACGCGCTTGAGTCCTTTTCTTTTTTCGGGAACAGCTACGATGTTGTGAGCAATCCTCTCCTTCGTGGACGTGTGAACTCGAGGATCAAAGAGTGTCAACGGATTAAATGCTCAGAAATGAAACACAAATGGCGCTTCATCGTGGCAAATGCCGCGTCGTTCGTCTTTCCTGGGTGAGCTTTCAGCTGGCGCAAGAAAGTGAGGTCATTCAATGGAGCCATATATGCAACACTGGCCTCGTTCCAGTAGCGGCCGTAAAGGAGCGTGATAAACAGGCTTAGTTCCTCGATGTTCCGTTTCTCGGTCTGAAGCAAGGTGAATTGATCTCTGAATAGGAACACCTTGAGCGTGTAAGTGGCTTTGGCCATCCATCGCGCATGGTGCATGGCTCCAGGGCTTCGAATTCTCACAGGACCGTCAAGCTTCCCTCCCAAGAAAAGGAGGCAGAGAAGCATCAGTTCATCATAGTCATCCCGCTGGCTCTTCTTCTTGACAGCCTCCTTGTAGTAGGAGACCATTTCCTTCCTCCGCTCTGCTGTTTCAATGAACAGGCTGTCGGGTGCACTCTCGAACTTGCTGCGATCAATGAAAACCCAGTGCTGCTTGAAGCGCTTGAATAGGCCAATTTCGGGTCCACTGGATGTTCCGAAACAAGCACCGAAGGCCGCAGCAAGGACGACTTCTACCACGTGGTGTCGGCAAGCGATCCACACCAGATCAGTACCCAACTCCTTTTCAATGAGAGTACAAGCTCCAGCATGAAGTCCCGTGTCGGACGCAGTTGTATCAAAAACAAGACCTCGAACGTTGCCCCTCAAAGACCAGTCGTCCACAAGCTTCAGGCACGCCTGAGCCTGAGATGCTCCAGTTGCAGCAGCTACCATTGGAACTCCAAGGAGTTTCTCTTCCCCGTTACTGGTTACAAGCACAGCCACACGGTCCACCACCTCTAACCCATGGGAGATATCTGTAAGCAGCTTACTATCCCAGTGCAAGAGAAGGGGCTCATGGGTCTTGAAAGTGGCCTGATCTTCGCGGCACACCGCTTCACGTGTACACTGTCTCACGCGATGAATGGTGCTGCGTGAGATTGACACTTCGTCCAAGTTGTGCCCCAGCGATTTAATAGTTGCTGCGACCACTGCCATTCCTTTCCTGTCACTGATGTTGTGGCGATCCAAGACTAAGGAAATGTCAGGCGTGATCACAGACTTCAATCGCTTAGGAGTGGAACGTTTTCGTGCTGACTCCTTAAAAACTACAGTATCTGAACCTGATGATTCAGATGTGCTTGAACTAGAAGCCTCCAGTTCTCCCTGGGACCATCTCACATCCGCCTCGCGCTTGGTCTTCTCCTCTCGGTTCATCTCCGCTTCACACCGAATCCTCTTCCTCGTTTGTTGGTCAGCCATTTTCTTGTCAATCGGGCCAAAGCTGGAGGAAGTGGGATTATCGAGCTGAGCGACAAGGAAGTTCTTGTCCTCCTCATTCATCATGGTCTCGAGGGCGTCATGACGTGAAAGATCGAACACATCGTCAAGGTCTCCGCGAAATATGTCCTCCTTCATTCTGTAGGATGGGAAATTCTTTGTGCGGTTCTTCTTCAGCCCCTTGTATTGCTAGTACAGTTTCAGGAGCTTCTTCTCAGCGTATCTGGTATCCGTAATTGGAACGTTTGCTTTTGTCCAAAACGGGATCAAAGCCTCAATGGTCATCACCGCACTGTTATATTCTGTCTTCCTCTCCTCCAGATGGTAGGACATGAATTTCCGGAGGACTTGAGGCTTGGTAGGGAGTCCTGCCCTAGTTAACTTCTCCTCCGCCTTCCCTAGTAACCACACCTCACTGCTAGACCGTGTTTTTGATTGCTTCGGCGGCATTTCTACACATTCCTACAAAAGAAGAAGCCAAATTTAGTCATACTATAGTAATCAGTCATTAGTGAGACACGTCATGCATGATTGAGCGACCTCTTAACGACACTGTAGACCAACCATACTTCACACAGTTATTCACACTAAGTGTGGGAAAAAAAGCAACAATGACCCAAAAGTGAAATCTCAGATGCTAAATTTTCCCTATGCTTGTGACCAACCCTAATATATATATATATATTTAGGCCCTGATATATATATATATATATATATATATATTTATAGGTTATAGCCCTAGTGCTGGGTCTACAAGGCGGCTACACCAAATACCCCTGTTTTCTCTGTCTGGGGGACAGCCGAGCAGACAAGCAACACTACGTACAACGCGAGTGGCCAGCAAGACGTGGCCTGGAACCACGTTCGCACAACGTTCTGTCACACGCTCTCGTGAAACCGCAGATGATTCTACTTCCGCCGCTGCACATCAAGCTCGGACTTACGAAGAATTTCATCCGAGCACTCAACAAAGAAAGCCGAGCTTTCGCTTTCCTGAATCAGAAATTTCCACGCGTCAGTGAGGGCAAACTGAAAGCAGGTATTTTTGACGGCCCTCAGATCAGGGAGCTAATGAAAGATGCTCAATTCGACGAAAGTCTGGAGGACAATGAGATTAATGCCTGGCTCGCATTCAAGTCCATTGTCACGAATTTCCTGGGCAACCACCGAAGTCCAGAGTACGAACGTGTTGTCGAGGAGCTCCTGTAGAGCTTCCAGGCTCTTGGTGCACGTATGTCCATAAAGATGCATTTTCTCAGCTCGCATTTAGACTACTTTCCAAACAACTGCGGTGATGTCAGCGAGGAGTAAGGAGAGCGCTTCCACCAGGATATTCGAGTGATGGAAGAGAGGTACCAGGGCCGCTGGGATGTGAACATGCTCGTGGACTACTGCTGGTGCCTCAAGAGAGACGTTCCAGCTGTGGAACACAGACGAAAGTCTTTGAGAAAGCCCTTTCATCCACATTAACTGTACTCGTGTACCATTTTTTATATACTTTGTACATTTTCTGTCAATTTAATTCCGTTTTAAAAAAATAAACTTGCTAATTTCATAACGATTATTTTCGAATTATCTATTTTTTTAAAATTGAGATAGCATAAAAACCTGACCTGATTGAGCAAAATGAGTTACATTTTTGAATTCAGCATGCAAAAATTATAAAAGAGCAACTAAAAAAACCTTGACCTCAGGAAAAAAAAATTCAAATGCAGACCAGTGTTATTTGATCAGCAATTGCCTCTGCATGTTTCTTGCCTTCTACTTCTTCTTCAGGAACAAAGTGAAACAAATAGCGGCCACCAGGTTCGGAACACACAGAGTAGTGTTCTTCTTTGATGAGAATGGGAAACTTTCTGTCCATTCCCTCTACCTCTAGGAGAACTTTTGTCATCTCTTCTTCCATCAAACAAAAGGCAAGAGAGACCTTCCTCCTCCAAATCTTTTTCATGCTGATCAGATATTTCCTTCATTATTTTTTCTTCTTGTGCTCTTCTTATCTTATTATGATCTATCACTAAGGATGTATCCTCTCGGCTGGTGAGGCCTGCATCTATCCAAGCGGCAGTGGCAATCTCTGCAGTCTCTCGTAGCCCCGTATGGTGGCGAATACTGGCAAGGGCAATGTTTGAGATGTTTTTAGTGTTGTATTTCATTCTCTTCGGCGAAGGTTCAGATGGCATTTTGGAGCTATCATCTGATGTTGCTTCTTTCTGTTCATCTGAAGAGCTTTCAAAGAAGTGAGAAACGTCTTGATAGAGCTCTTCATCTCTTTGGGTGGCTTCTTCACTCTTTTTCTTCCTTTCTTCCCTCTCTCGGATATTCTCTTTTTTCTTAGTAATAACAATCTGTTTTTTGGTTTCTGAATAATCTGCCAAACCAATCTGCATACTTCCTTGGCCTCCTGCCTTTGTTCTCTGCGCCTTTATGAAAGCCAGCTCCAAAACAGGGATCTTCTTCTCACGAGGACAGCGACAATCAATGTGAGGGTGAGGTTCTCTTCTGCATGAGGGAGAACAATTGGCTTCAGAACACATCTCTATGGGACACTGGCAGTTAAAAATGTCAAGAAGAGTATCAAGTGTGTGCAGAAATTTATTTTTCTTTGCTAGTTTTCCTTTACCAAGTGATGTCTCAACTGCTTTGTGCCACAGCTTTGTTAATTTTAGCTCAATAGTTCTATACTGATTGAGTACAGGTGGTTTGAATAACACATTAGCGTTTTCCACTGATGCAGAAGAGGGGGAATCATGTCCCTTATGAGCTCTTTCTCTGTGTAGTTCCTTCTCTCCTTTGTATTTTGTTCACGAAGGAGTAACCCCAGTCTCAGCATGTCTCGCACTGTTGGTAGTTCTGATACGGGAAGCTCCTTGCCTGTACCGACTAACAGGCTCAAGTGGCATGAAGACTGACCACTTGTCTTCAATTTTGGCATCTTAGGAATATCTGAAAAGAAAGAAAAACATTTAAGTATTTTATATCAATTACGATGTTTCAAAGTTTAGTCATTCGCTGTTCTAAAATTCAATAAAAAAGTATTTCATGGGATTACAACATAATTAGATAGAAGAATATGATAATAATAAATAATTGTAATAATCAATAATCCATACTTACAGTTAAACTGCAGTATTCGTCTAGTAGAATAACTATGAAGTAGGTACAAGAGCAATAACAGCAAACCACTGTCTATGACATCTAAGAGGCAACTGAGGACTGAGAGTGAGGGATAGTTCTATTCATGTTGTGACTTGTACATTGTACAACAACTATATGACCTTGAAAACACTCCATATGCCATCAGTGGGATAATTCTGTGACAGATGAATAGTTAATCAATTTGTGTCCTATTATTTAGTAAAAGAGTCAATTTCTGAAACTTTAAGGTAAAATTGATGTAGGTAAGGGTTATTTTATTTCATTTTGGTTGGACAATTTCAAGTTTTGACATGAAAAGACACTATATTTTCACTACCAAAACTGATTTGAAAAAAGTTGACAAAATTGACACACCCTAATATACAGTATAAATACTTTTTTGAAGGATAAAGTAGAATCACCAAGATACCCACGAGGAGTTGAGACCGAAGATGAAAATTCAGCGTATATTCAACACTACCGTGATCGTGAAGGGATACAACTTGAAAGTGCCCCAATAGTGAGGAACCCTGGCAAGTGCTTTAGTGCAAAGTTGTGCCTAAATAGGCTTTGGGGGAAGTGTGCTTAGAATACAGACAAGGGGAACGTACATTTAGCTCAAAGTTATATTGAAGTCCGGGATTATGCAAACGCCAACGATGAAGAAGTCATGGAAATCGTGAATATGGGTAATACGTACATAATAAGGTACAACAGGACCGAACTGGCTACAGATACATCATGTGTCACAAACATACCTGTAGCCAGTTTCACAACAGCACACGCACGTATCAAACTGTGGCATCTGTTGCATTCTCTCTGGCAGCGTGTTCTGTACGCAGATAAAGATAGTGTGATATTCACGGAGCGGGAAGGTGAATATATGCCTCCTATTGGGGAATTCCTCAGAGCAGGCGCGGATCCAGGGGGGGTCGAGGGGGTCCGGACCCCCCCTGCTCACGGTGACCAACGATTTTTCGATTGCGTTTGTTTGCTCCTATATATGAAAAATAAGACCTGAAGACTTAAAATGGCTTAAGGTAGGCCTACATGTATCCCGGTTGCCACAAAATTAATTTCCTTAAAAAGAATAAAGAAAAAAAAGTTTATGTCCGATCCTGAGACATTTCAGACCTGGCCTGGGTGTGTGAACAAGCAGGATTTTGGGATCAAATGTAGAATTCGGACCCCAGCCTTCTTTAGTTAGCTTTATAAGGCTAACTAACGAAAATATCACGACCTAACCTAACCAATCGTTAGGTTAACTGTACGCCCTTGACGATTGGTTAGGTTAGGTCATGATATTTTCCTTAGTTAGCCTTATAAAGCTTACTAAAGAAGGCTGGGGTCCGAATTCTACATTTGATCCGGATTTTGATAACGGGAATATACTTCAAATCCATCTAAAGCTATCTTCAAATATGAAAATTTCCTACCGAGGGGGGACACCCCCCTCGAGCACCCCCCTGGCGCTCGCTTCGGCCTAGGACATATCAGTAACGAGCCCCACCAAGACTGGACCCCCTTCTGCTTAAATTCCTGGATCCGCCCCTGCAGAGAGTTGACTCTCGAGATCAAGGATGAGTATGAAGGCATCGCCTACGCCGATTCTTTTGTCTCAACAGGACCAAAACTTACGGTTTATGCGTGAGGGTGTGGGAGGGGTACAAGTACGTCGTGAAGGCTAAAGGCATCACACTTAACCATGCCAATCGCCAGATCGTCAACTATGACTAGCTCAAAGATCTAGTGAGCTTAGAAGATGATGGAAATGAGGATGACCAACCGCCCGACCTGGCTGTAGGAACTCATAACTTCTGGGCACAGAAATTAGGGGTCGTGAAGTAGCTTAGGAGTACGAAGGTGTGCCGTAACCTACAGGAAACGATACCAGGTTTCTAGCGCCTACAACACTGGTCCCTTTGGGTATCATGATGCATGGATATTTGTTATATATATATATATATATATATATATATATATATATATATATATATATATGACCTACCAAAAGAAGTGAGGAATTTCCAGCACACCGACCTGAATAACTTCAAGAACCAGCTGGACAGATTCCTGTGCAAATCCCTGGCCAACCATGCGTGGCTGGCTACGAGGGCAGGAGATCAGACAGTAATTCTCTCCTTCACCAAATCCCGCAAATGAGTCGGGATGTTGCAGAGGGGCTGACCGCAGGTTGATCGTTAACCTTCGTTCAAACTCCCCTAAAGTATGTATACCCTAAAGTATAAGTATATATCTTGCATTAGAGACTATTTACTTGACGATATTTTACAGTTTATTTATTTTCTATTTAAAAATAATCATGTTTCAGTTACCGTCCCATTTTCTCCTGTGTGTGTGTGTGTGTGTGTGTGTGTACAGGAAAAAATTAAGCACTGCCCACTGTAAGGCGCAGTTCAATCAAAGGGGTCACGTGACTCCTGCTACTAATCGGGTCATATTTCTTCCCTGAGTGTTCAGTTGACCTCAGCAAGCCCTGTTTCTCAGACGTGTATTTTACCTGTTGAAGAATTCTCGCGTAGACGGAAAATAGTGATCGATGCCTCTGATATTGCGTGCTCTACATTCCTGAAGTGGTACTCGATAAAGTCTACAGATGTGGTGAACACTCAAAGAATCCCGAGTCATCCCTCCTTTCAAGCCTTTAAGGCCACATTAAATCGTGCGAAGCGTGAGGAGCAAGACGTCCAAATACTCTGTGGATATTCTGGTGAGAGCATTGCGGGCTTTCGTGGCTCGAACGATGTAATGGACTATGTTGTAGGATTAAACTGAGTAAAGGAACACCTACACCGCGAAGTGAAAGAATCAACACGTGCAGAAGAGAAACAGCGGGTGTGGGTTTTGAACCTTGTTGATGATTGGTGTGACAAGAGGTATTATATCACGTTACATCATACCGAGTACGCGTACACTGCGATGGGGAATGTAAATCTTGTGATTGTGGACAGTTTAAAATATTTCTACCACTACATCCATATATATTATGATGACGTTCGCAGCGAAGTTGTAGCTAAAGGCTTGTACGTGTTTTCAGTAGAGTTTAGGGTTGAGTATCGCTTTTTAAACAAAAAGGATAAGTATGGACATATGTTTCTCTCAAATAGATCGCTGGAGTGTTAATAAATGTGCATAGTTCGAGAAAATACAATGTTGAATACCCTGAACGAAGATGTATGGTGCGCATTCAAGGGAGTGTATGTGATATAATATTAAGGCCTATATTACTTCATTTATCGCAAATGGAAAAATTCTCTAAACACCTACCCGGTATAATGGGATACAAATATTTGGTTGATTCACCAGCGCTCCTCTGTTCTTTCATGTTGGAACAAACCTGTACACGAATCACTAACGCTTGACATAATGCATCCCTTGTGACTCATTCCCCCACATCTCCCACCGAGCCAAACAGCGCACCGGCGGCTCATAGTCACCTCAGAACTTGACCCGACTGGACGTGCTCTCCTCACAATAGAAAACTAATAAAAGATGGAGCTTCTGTTGAGCAGAGTCCTCAATGCAGTATACGATATGTCCGTGTTGAAGTAAGTTCGTGTGTTCAGGCGTAATACCGGTGATATTAATTATGTACTTGAAACGATATGTAGACAATCAAACCCTGGTAAACAGAATGTTATTTATTTGAGTGTTGAGGAGATGGAGAGAATCTTCGTGGTGGTTGAGAAGTGGGGCGAGGACAGTTATAAAATACCTGCAGGTGTGACACAAAAAGAGAGCAGATTGGCGATGCACCCTCATACGCCATTTTTTGTACGCTATGTGTAAATCATGACACAAACCAACCCTGCGTTGATATACAGTTTATTTGGAAGAATGTTGCTGACAATCACATCCTTAACCCCACGCGAAGCCGTTTCATTCTCGATAGAATGTTTGAAGTCGTCGGCTTCCGTAAACTGAAACTTATATTAGATACCCGTGTTGTTGATATGCGTTATTTTGACACGGTGCTTGAATACGCGTACACCGTCCTGCTCCATGATTTTACCAAGTGTAGAGCCGAACAAGGCGAGAATGGTTTGGAACTGGCTGCGTATTTAGAAGGTGCAGACTCCTCGAAATATCATGAACTTTTGTACAAAGGGCTAGAACGGTACAGGGCTGAACTCACCTTCACTGTTCACCCAGGAGAATTATTTCTTTATACATATAAAACTAAGTTGTCGGCAAAATTTAGAAACGTACTTCATTTGCTGATATGAGTTGTGAAGAAGAATTTACAATTGAAAAGGCCAGCGCTGAAAGAATAAACACCCGTTTGGAAAGGAGTGTTTATAAACTTGAATTTAATGATGATGTTTTAGCAAACGATGCCAGCCATCTTTGTGCGTGCTTTTGATTGTATTCTCTCTGCATTTAAAGAGCGTGATAGTTTGAATCCCAATTGTAAAGTGGGTACAAAAATAGTGTTAAACGAGTTGAAAGCCCTTTATATTGAATATAGATATCCACACACTTTCAGTGGTGAATTAACGTAAAATCGCATTTATTGTGCAGTACAAAGCAATGAGGATGTAACTGTGGACTCGATTACGTGTGAGTTTGGTATTTTATTTAACCGTGGTAGAACTTAAAGTGTGTATTTTGATGTGTGTATATATATATATATATATATATATATATATATATATATATAACCATGTATTGTATATAGAATTCTTCTACACTGTCTGTATTATTTTTGAGCCAGCTGGTTTCTTATTTAATATATATTCCACGAGCTGAATATACGCGTTTAATGCAATTCTTCTCTACTGTTCGTGTTATATATATGTTAAATAAATCCAATTGTTTTGCGTCTAAGGTATATACATATTTTGTATTTCAATATAATTAAATAAACAGGGCGACGTAGCTGTGTTTTATTTCAAACAAATATTAGTGAAGGGTGTGTGTATATATACATAAAAGATACAGTACGTGTGTGTGTGTGTGTCTAAGGCGACTGGCTGTATTCTCTGGCTGTTTCGAGGGCTCGGAAGTCCACTAGGATGGCTACATTTTACTTTAGGAACTTGTTGTGAGTGGTGGTGCCGGTCCAGTTATCTTATATATGATGCTACTAAAGCCGTCCAGGAAGACTTGTTAAGATTTTGTGTGTGTGTGTTTGTGTGTGGGAGTGTGTGTGTGTGTGTGTGTGTTCTAATGAAGCGAGCCGTTTACGATTGGCTGTGCCATGCCAGGCTTCTAAGCCAGCTGGCTCTGATGCTAAAGCCCCCCAGGATGGAAGACCCCATTATACGCCGGGACATGCCAGCGAGAACGTCGTCTCTTCTCTCTTTCCTTCTCCTCTCTTTCCTTTTTATTACCGTTGTTAGGTTAGGTTACCCTCTTTGGAGGGTATACCCCGGGCTCTCTTCAACCCCCCACTCTCCTCCAGATTAGTGTACCCCTCTCCCCCTTCATGAATACCCCTAGTCGAGGGTCTAACCCCATCCCCCTTCTTGCATACCCCTCTCCCCATTTATAGGGACTAACCCCCCCTTCTCCAACATCAGTGATCATGTTGCATTCAATTGATTTGCACTCTACATTTTGGCGGGGATACTGCAGGAAACGATATCAGGTGCCTGGCACCTACGACATTGTTCCCGTTGGGTTCCATGGTGCATGAATATTTGTATATATATATATATATATATATATATATATATATATACAGGGTGTTTCATAACATGTGGGACGCACTTTCAGGAGGGATTCAGGAACTGAAAACAATGAAAAAAGTTTATATAAACATATGCCCGAAATCGCTTTATTTCCGAGTTACAGCCTGTTATGAGTTCCAGCAAGTATCCGCCTTACCTTTAAAGGAAGTGCTCAAAATGACCGCCTTGCGCTTCAATACACGCCTGAACACGCCTCTCATGGACTGCCTGACGCGTTCAAACGTTCTAGGTATTGCTCAGATTTTCTGGCATCCTTATTTTACACGTTGGCTTATCCATTCATAAGGGAAATGGTCATCCAAATAGTCTTTGACTACTCGGCCGAAATGAAGCGGAGCGCCGTCATACATAAACCACATACGACGTCGGACACCAAGATGAACTTCATCTAGTAAATCGCTTCAATCATTCCTTAAAAAATTGGAATAGGATTCTCCTGTTAATCTTCCAGGCAAAACAAAAGGACCGATTAAGTTGTCGGCAATAAGTCCTGCCCATACATTGATACTAAATTGTTGTTGGTGCCTTGACTGGATGATGGCATGCAGATTCTCTTCGGCCCAGTGATGAATGTTGTGAAAATTGATCACGCCATTTCTTGTGAAGGCAGCCTCATCAGAAAACAACACTAACGATACAAAAAGAGGACCGTGAGCACACTGTTGAAGGAACCAAGTATATAAAGCCTCTCCTGGTGGGAAATCAGCTTCAGTAAGGCCTTGTACTCTCTGAATGTGATATGGGTAAAGCTGTTGTTCCCGTAAAATTCTCCACACAGTTGTGTATTTTACACCCTCTGCTGCTGCGATCCTTCGGGTGCTGACACCAGGATGTTCCTCCACGCGATTCAGGATTCGCTCCTCCAACTCAACAGTTCTGGCGCTGATTGGTCTATCGCCATCTGAAACTCGCTTGTTGAATGATCGTGTATCACCAAGACGCTCGTCTATTCTCTGAAAGTCTTCTTATCTGGCAGACAGCGATTCGAAAACTTTCCGCATACAGACGTCTTGCTTCGGCCGCATTACAATCGGTAAGTCCATACATGAGATGCATGTCTGCCATTTCTCCTTTTGAATAAGCCTCCATTCTCACTTCAAATGCACCTATCACTGAATAGCACAAAAACTTTTAAGGTTTTTTTCACAAGACTGCACTTATTCGCGGTAAGAAGTTACGAATACGAACAGTGAAACACCGCGATGCACCTCTGACTGACTGATGGCTCTGCACTCAACGATATTAAAACATGTCATAGTGTACGAAACATTACAATCGGCAAGGCAATACGTGAAATAAGTCTCGTACACACTCACAAACATTGTCGGCAAGCAGTGTTTGTAAAAAGTTTGCGGAAAGAATTGCTGGAACACAACACGGGCTGTAACTGGGAAACAAAGCGATTTCGGGCATATGTTTATATTAACTTTTTTTTAGTTTTCATTTCCTGAGTCCATCCTGAAAGTGCGTCCCATATATTTTGGAACACCCTGTATATATATAATATATATATATAATATATATATATATATATATATACACATATATATCCCGAATTAGAGACTATTTACTTGACGATATTTCACAGTTTATTTATTTTTCTATTAATTTAAATCATGTTTCAGTTAGCGTTTCATTTTCTCCTTTGTGTGTGTGTGTGTGTTTGTATGTGTGTGTTCTTGTGCGTGTATGTACAGGAGAAAACTTAGCACCGTCAACTGTGTGGCGCAGCCCAATCAAAGGGGTCACGTGACTCCTGCTACTAATCGGGTCATATCTCCGCCCTGCATGTTCAGTTGTCCTCAGCAATCCCTGGTTCTTAGACGTGTATTTTACCTGTTGAAGAATTCTCGCGTAGACTGAAAATAGTGATGGATACCTCTGATATTGCGTGCTCCGCCTTTTCCTCACTTTTGTAAATTTAATTTAAAATAAATTTTCCTATGAGACTGGACTTATGGGACACCCTCTATGAGAAGTGGAGGCACCCGCTTGACCTTCGTGTGAAGAAAGACCAACGCATGGAACTACTACGAGGTTAGGAGGTATGAGAAATATTTTCCATATTTAGCCATTAACGCTGAAAAGAGATTTGAAAAGTAAAACCTACTTAAGTTTTTATGAACCTTATAAGTGAATTTCATCAATCTTCACATCTGCATTCGTATGGATGGAGAATGTCGAAAGCTGAGAATTCCAAAAAGCTGTTTTTAATTTTGAGACCTGTTTATTATATGAAAATAAAACAAAAAACCATACACGAAAAAGGTTAAAGGAGATAATTTATTCTTTAACCTCGTAAGTGTTATCGAGGAGTTATATCGTCTGTCGGTGCGTATAAAAGTGTAAATAAAAGACGCTTAACAGGTTAAAACGCGCTGTTTGATATTTTCTGCCTGCTCCTTTAGTTTAGACCTTCGAAATTATTACTATTCATAACATCTGTGTTCATCGCTAGCTTCCGCAATTTCCCTAAAGCCAAGTGAAAATAGTAAGGTCGGGGGTTCGACTCTCTATGGTGCTAGTCACAATAATACATGAGTTAGAGCAATGGGACACATTAGTTGGCCTGAGCATTGTGTCAGTTTCTGTTCTTTCTGACTGATTATTATGTGTTCATCTTTAATGTAATTCTGAAAGCTACCGGTGTCACATATACAGTAATTTGCACTCCCCTGGATTTCCACTCCCCAGTCAATATTATATGTATAATAAGCACTCCCTAGTGTATATTATACATATAATATCTACTCCCCCCTCTATATTATATGTTTGATATGCACTCCCTCTGAATAATATATACTCCCCCAGTGGGTATTATACGTACAATATGCACTCCCATAATAATGTTTATGGAGAGTTCTTGATATTTGTATGAAAAGGAACTTTGTAGAAATTGGCTTATTTCAAGGAAGACATTTACCCCACCTATCCATCTGCTCTTTATGTATTAGATTTTCTTAACCAACTAATTTTTATCAACCAACTAATTTTCCGAACCAACGCAACTAACCCAACCAAACAATTTTTTTCTTTCTTCGAACATAAACTTGACCTTCAAATTCAGTTTGATATTTTGGAGAACTGAAAGTGGATTCAGCTGAAGAATCACCAGTGGGCATGGATGGATGTACAGAGAGACAAGCATTATTCATTCAAAGATATTTTTATTTTTTTAAGCCAGCAAACTTATCCTGATGGTTTAAGGATAAAGGAAAGAAAGCCAATTTTCGCCGTGCATGTACACCATTCTGCATTGACAATGACAAGTTATGCTACAATAGAAAACGGCGGAATGGTGATCCAATAACGGCATTTATGCTTTATTTACAATCGTTTCAATATTTTAAATGTAGTCAATATATCGTATTTGAGTAACGATATATGTAGAATTGGGAAAAGTTTTTGACATTATTTTAAATACTGTGATAGGTTTATCCAAAATTGGTATGATTTCTTAAATGTGGACCTTGGTATGTCTTTCTAGGTGCAAGTTCTGTGGAGCCAAGAAGAACTTAATTGTGTCATCAAAGAAGTTCACGAAGGGTCTGGAGAAAGTAGAGAATCTCGAAGCATGCGTGGTCACTATAGGATTGCAGATACAATCACATTCATCTGTAAGCGGTTTTACTGGCGATCTGTTAAAGGTGATGTGACTCTTTATGTATGTGAAATCCTGTACCCAGTGTCAAAAGGTCAATCCAGTGATTTCGAATGGAGCAGCACCAAAAAAGGCTCAGTAACTGTTCCAGATGTGGTCATGAAGCAAATCAATACTGACATGTGCAAGTTCCCAGAAAATGATGGTTTCAAGTACATAGTTGTGGCTATTGACTACTTTTCAAAATGTACAGAAGCCAAACCGTTAAAGAAAAAGATGCATACATTGTCATGCAGTGTTGCACAGTTTCTTTTTGAGCTTATAACAAGGCATTCATGTTTTGATGTTCAGATAAATGATGAAGGTCGGTAATTCGTTAACCAAGTGTCAAAAATTCTACATTAACTTACTGGGGCCAAACGAAAGGTGACCAGTGCATACCATCCTCAAGCAAATGGTCTCGTGAAACGCCAGAATCGTACAATAAAAGAAAAACTCCTAAAAATACTAGAAGAAAAAGATAACAGCTGGGTTTCCTGTCTCAATGGTGTGTTATTTGCTAATCGAACAGAATTTTATCGGCCCACTGGTTACTCCCCATTTTTCCTCCTCTATAACCGTGAGCCCAAACTCTGTGGATGTCAAGTATGGATTGTAAAAGCTGTCAGAAATGTGTTAATTTGATGAGGATTATGCAGGACATCCGTGAACAATGGAAAGTAAGTGCTAGTGCAAATATTGAGAAAGACAAGCTAAGCAACGAACGAGCTAAAACAAAAGAAACAACACTTCTTACAGTTACAAGCCTGGAGATCTTGTTTTCCTGAAAAACCTGAAACGTGTTGACAGGAAAAGTGGTAAGCATCTGCTTCCATGGAAAGGTCCTTCAAGATTGTGAGGATACTGGATAATAACACTTGTGTGCTGTCATCATCGGATGTGGAGCTAAAAAAGAAGCAAAATCTATGCATCTTGAGCCACTTGTAGAGAAGAATGACAACAACCATGAGTGTGAAAATTACCAACCAGATGGGAATACAATAGTGATGTATGAAACATCCGCATCCACATCTGCATAAAATTCAACATCCACATCCGCACCTGTGGGATGCGGATATTGTGGATGTGTACTATTTACTAAATTGCTATTTTTGAAGCACAATTTGCCCCTCATTCAATTCAAATACTGAAACTTGTGTAGCCTTCATTTGATCTTTAATGTAACTGGCAATGTCTGTTGTGTATTTGTATAATTAATTGTTCATGCTACAATACATAACAATGTCATAAGCACACTACTTTCCAAAGGGTGGTGGTTGGGGAAAGTGGTTGGTGGGATGCAAGACGAGTTGGGCCCCGTCCCGAATCCTGGTAACACACAGTTGTGTGGCGAAAACGTTCAAACCAAGAGTGTATGTAAAAAAATTATAATTACAAAATAATATTATCTAATATCTAATATTCTCGAATATTTAATATCTAATATTATCGAATATTTAATATCTAATATTATCGAATATCTAATATCTAATATCGAATATCTAATATCTAATATTATTAAATATCTAATATTTATAAGTAATCAAAAATCGAAAGTCAATTAATAAATTAAGTATGAATTTAAACTATCATATTATTAAGCTAACAAATTTATGCATGAATATCTGCATCCGGTGATGTCTAAAATCTGACATCCGATACATCACTAGAGTACAATATAAGATAACACAGAAACATAGACTGAAACGACTACTGGTATGTGGATACCTGATCTTCACCTCACTGAAAATGACAAGCACATCATTATAAATAAGGAATGGCTGAATGACAGGAGTAGTATGCCCGCAAAATGGACGAGTGTAATGGAAATGCAAATGTTGCATAATGTTGCAAGAGTGCCACCCCAGCCCCATAGTGCCAACCCCCACCTCCTTTGTTTCAAGGCACCCCAAAATGGGGGTTGCAAGAGCAACAAGGAGTTATGCAACTTGGAGGCGGAGTTATCTCCCAAGCTGCAATGAACCCCGCTGGGGGGTATGCAACTTGGGGCGGAGTTATCCCCCAAGCTGCAATGAACCCCGCTGGGGGGTATGCAACTTGGGGCGGAGTTATCCCCCAAGCTGCAATGAACCGCCCAAAGGGGTATACCTAACCTAAGAGAGAGGTGTTCACCTGGCAGGAGCCAAGCGCATATTAAGACTTCAGCCGAACTGCCGCTGTCTTATAGGACCCCAAATCAGCCAGTTGGATTAATCAGCCAGTGCCTCCGGGCACCATCAGCCAGTTGGCACTGTGTACACACCCATCTATACTGTTTATGTGCGACGCGCGTTAAACTGTAAGATGGAGGTAGGGTCGAGACCCGGCGCGGCCTTCCGCGGTTGATTGCAGGATGACCTAATGAACCGTGTTAAACCGTAGGTCTAAGGTGGAGTGTAAAGCTTCGCCAGAATGAACAATTCGTACAGGAAGCAAAGGCTAGCCTATATATGAAAATTTCTGGAGAAAAGTTCATCTAAAAATCGTGATTGCTGGCCAGGGCGTCCAATGATCCGCCTTAAACTCTAAGGTGGAGTGTAAACATCTTCCACGGTTCGTAGGGGCAGGACCTCGTTATTGCAACAATTGATCATGTTTATTTCTCTGTCACCACCATTTGGCGTATCTGGTTGAGTTGCTAGTTTGCACTATTTATTTAATTAAAGCATAAATTCTGACATAATTCTCCATTTTGGCTTGTTCAGGTTGAGTTGCCAGATAGCAATATTTATTTAATTAAAGCATATATTCTGGTTTAGGAATCCGCTTTAGAAATCAACCAATTGATATAATTAAATACCGTGTACAAACAAAAAGGAATAAATAAAACGCCAATACAGCATTCTGTTTATTTAGGCGAATTAATGGAAATAAATATACAATGGGATATATATATATATATATATATATATGATCAAAAAATAATAATAATAGCATCACGAACGGGAAATATATAATAAAAAAATATAGGAAACGGTGCATTATCAATATATTAGTACAGGAAAAACATATACAGTTATATTAAATATATTGAAAATAATAATATACGAAATATATAATCAAGTGCATATTAGTACAGGAAATATACACACAATTTAAATATACATTCTTTATGTTCTACGGTGCAAAACGCTAAACTCACACTTAATAGAGTCTACATCCACATCGCTATTACTTTGTACCATGTGATAAAACCGTCCAAGCAACACTTGACTGTTTAACTGATACGGAGGCATATACTCGACATAAATGGATTTCATATCGTTCAATACTATTTTTGTGCCTAATTTACATCCGGTTGGCAAGATATCTTTAAACACGGCTAGAATACAATCAAAAGTACTCACAAAGAGGTCATCGTTAACCAATCGAGGGATTTTTCTTACCGCCCCGAGCTTTTCAATCGTGAACTCTTCTTCACTCTGCATAGCGGCAATTGAAATAATCTTCCAAATCGTAATGACAGCTATTCATTATATAGAGGTACAGCCTTCAGGGTGAACAGTGAGGTGAGCTCAGCCCTGTACCGCTCAAGTGCTTTGTACCAAAGTTCAGGATATTTCGAAGAATCTAAACCTTTTACATATGCATCCAGCTCTAGACCATTCTCGCCTTGTTCATTCCTACATTCGATAAATCCATCGAGCAGAGCGGTGGATGCGTATTCAAGAACCGTGTCAAAATAAATCATATCCGTAACACGAGCGTCTAATATAGGCTTCAGCTTAAGAAAACCGACGATTTCAAACATTCTGTCGAAGATGAAACGGTTTCGCGAAAGGACAAGAACGTTATTATCAGGTGCGTTCTTCCACATCAGTCGTATATGAATACATGGCTGTTCGTTATTTATACACAACGTGCAAACAACGGCATATGAGGGGGCGTCATTAATCTGCTCTCTTCTTGTACCTACACCTGCAGATATTTTATAACAGTCCTCTCCCCACTTCTCCACTATCAAGAAAACTCTATTCATCTTCTCAACACTTAAATAATAACATTACCTTTGCTTGTTTGCCTGCAATTCGTTACAAGTACACAGTTAATGGTGCCGGTTTCACGCCTGAACACGCGCAATGACTTCGTCACGGAGACATCGTACGAGGCGTTGAGAATGCTTCTCAAAGGAAGTTCCATCGTATTCGCACGTCCACTCGGTTCAAGCTCTGAGATGACTATGAGCCACAGGTGGAAGGATCGGCTCGATGGGGCGGAGTGAGTCACGCTGATGAAACGTGTATGGGTTTGTTCGAACTCGTATGTTTCGTGAGGTACACGGGTCGGGGGCTCGCTGGGGGGAGCGCGTCACACTGTTAAAGCGTGTACAGGCTTGTTCGAACACTTGTGCTTTTGGACAAAGAGAATTTTCCAAAACAATATCGACTTTAATGTTTTATCACTCACCAGACGTTCATTTCCACAAACTAAACATCTTCACACTCTGGCGCACTATATGAGAGAAACATTTGTCCATATTTGACCTTTTTGTTTAACAAGCGATACTCGTCTCTAAAGTCTGTTAAAAACTCACATAGCCCATTAACCACAACCTCACTACAAACCTCATCATGATGGTCGGTATGGTATAACATGACATAATATCGCTTGTCACACCACTCATCAACAAGACTCACTATCCATAGCCGTTGCTTATCTTCTGAACGTGTTGCTTCTTCTACTTCGCGGTATATGTGAGCCTTTATAAAGGTTAGGTCTGTAACATACTTCAATACATCGTCTGTACTACGAAATCCTACAACGCCCTTTCCAGAATACACGTAGAGTATTTGAACATCTTGGCCCTTCGCACGGCTCAATGTAGCCTTAAAAGTGGCAAAGGAGGGGGGGAATAGGGAGTTTTTCAGTATCCACCACATCTTGGCACTTTGCCGAATACCACTTCAGAAATGTTGAACACGCAATATTAAAGGTAGCCAATACTATTTTTCTTCTATGCGGTAGAACACACGTCTGAGCTCAAGGGTATGCAGAGGTCAACTGAGCAAGCAGGGGTAGAGGCATGCGCAGGTAGCGGCAGGACTCACGTTGCCGATCTTACAGTGGAAGGGGCTTAGCTTTTTACTGTACACACACGCGCGCACACAAAGGAGAAAACGAAACGCTAATTGAAACACGATTTATGTAATAAACGAAATATTCAAGGTGTATATATGATATATATTTACAAATACGTGTAATAAAATAACAATAGATATATCAAAGATTATGGTAGCCAAAGGGCACGGTATCGGTATCATAGCACACCCAGCTAATCTTACTTTTGAAAAGAATATCTACTTATTGCTACAATTTCTTGTTACTCTAAAGTAAAATTATTCCCATCATGTTTTTGTCTGTTTCCATCGTGATTATTTCGGCATATATATAGAGGGCGTCCCAAAAAAATGTATACACACTTTAAATACTTATAAAGGCAGTGTTTATTAAAATACATTTCATTTTCAAAATGTAATAGAATCTACAAACATTATTTAATTGTTTTGTCAACGCCTGTTTTCAAACTGACGTCCGTTCTGGTCCAGGCACTGCTGATAACGCGAAGCAATGGAATCGCAAACATCACGAAACATTTCGTTTGGTATTTGTGTGCATTCTCGTTCAATGGCTGCTCTCAATTCAGCGACTGTTGCAGGTTTTATAGCGTAGACTTTGTCTTTTAAGTATCCCCATAAAAAAGTCTAGTGGTGTGAGGTCTGGTGAACGCGGAGGGTATTCTACGAAACCCCTTCGTCCAATCCACATCCACATCGTGCCAAGTACCACTCGCAATACTCCACTCTTCGGTCCGGATCATCTTCATTAATAGCAGTGACTAATCTTGGAATGTAACTTTTCCATTGACAGCGCTTCAAAATGCGTTGGACAGACGATTCTGAAATTCCTACCTCACGACTCGCTTGCCGCACAGATTTTCTTGGACTTTGGTGATACGTTTCCAGTACTCTTTCTTGCTTTGTGGGGCTTGTCGATGTCCGTGGTCTTCCGGAACGCTTCTTGTGGACATTCTGAACAGTTCCATCGGCTTCAAACTTATCTCTAATTCGAGTGATGGTAAGTCGCGTTGGTGGATCTGTTTGAAACTCCCTCCTAAACTGTGTTTGCACTTCAACTGCGTTTTCACACTTCCAGTAGCATTTTAGAATGAATTTCCTTTGTTCAAAGCTTAGTCTGACTGCCATTATTAATTCTAATGGGTTTAACTTGGAAAGAAAGAAACATCAATTGAGCTATCAGCTGTTAAAGTGTGTATACATTTTTTTGGGACGCCCTGTATATATATATATATATATATATATATATATCAGTGATGTAGTCGAGACCACCAAGTCCGAGACTGAGACCGAGACAGAGACCTGATCCTGTGAGACCAAGATCGAGACCGAGATCAAAGGTTCGAGATCGAGATCTACCTTCCGAGATCGAGACCCTTAAAATTCGAGACCGAGATCGAGATCGAGACCAAGCTCATGCCCTTTCAATTTGTTTTAAACTACTATGGAAATTAGACTATGGTAAGTATATTAATAAACTAATAACTACGTTCTCAGATGTAGTGTGTTGAATGCAAAAAGTGTACCCTATAAATTAACAAATGAATATATATATATATATATATATATATATATATATATATATATATATATATATATATATATATACAGGGTGTCCGAGAATTATCTGTACAATGTTTGGCTGTTATTAAAAGTCAACCATGAAGTGTAGAAATTCCAGTGTTGTCCCATTTTACAGAGAATCTCATTAAGTTTTTTCTGATACCAAGTTTTGACAAGTTTTTTAGAAATTCCAGTGTGTCCGAACATTATCTGTACAATTTCATCTTTTAATAAAATTCTTGATAACACGTAAAATTCTTGAACAAGATTATTTAGAATCTGTATTTTCAAAAGTTTCTTTTATTAAAGTAACGTTGTTACAAACATTCGATATGTGCACCATTAGTGATTCGCAAAACATCCAATCGATACTCCAAATGTTGCCATGTACGCTGCAGCATATCCACATCAATTCGCTCAATAGCAGCTGTGATTCTTGCTTTTAAATCATCAATGTCTGTCACCCGCGTACATTTCTAAAAAACTTATCAAAACGTGGTATCAGAAAAAACTTAATGAGATTCTCTGTAAAATGGGACAACACTGGAATTTCTACACTTCATGGTTGACTTTTAATAACAGCCAAAAATTGTACAAATAATTCTCGGACACCCTGTGTATATATATATATATATATATACACATACTTTTTATTTATTTACTTCTTTTATATCTGTTACAGAAAGTTTAATGAACGTACCCACTACCCAGTTTGACTTGTGCATTTATTTAAAGCATGATAGGTGCTCATTACACTTAAGGAACATCAGCATGCTCAGAAGATCGGCTGAAGTTCGACTTCTGTGGGGCCTCATTATTATGTCTCCATGGCTAAATACACGCTCAATTGGAGCACTAGAGGCAGGCACTGTTAAAACAGTCATGGCAATATTGGCCAGTGATGGGAATTTATCCCTTTTCTGGTGCCAAAACTTTATTGGAGAGCAGTTGTCTAAAATATGAGATTCATCGATCTCTACGAGGTACCGCCGCAACTGTTCCCTGCGGTTCAAAATCTTCCCAGTTTCAACTTTCTTCTGCTTGGACCGATAGCTTTGATATTTTGCCATTAGTCTCGGAACTTTGGTTTGACTCTGTTTTATTTCGTCATCGCTGCTGTGAGAATGAGCGCTGTCTCTCTGTATCTGCTCATTCTCCGTGCTTGAGTTTCCTGTATAGCATTTTTTCAACACCATTTCTATGAAAAATAAATTGACATATCGGTACTATAAACAGAGGCATGGCAATTAGCATAAGGTCTAAATAATATATATATATATATATATATATATATATATGACACTAATTCAACATCCACTTACTTTTACAAACTTTCATAAACATTCTGAACTGTGTCTGTTCAACCAAGCCACCATCATGAGTATGCCAATAACATGTATTTTTCATTACGGTCTCGAGAGGTCTCGAAAGGTCTCGGGGAGAAAAACCGAGACCACGTCTGTCGAGACCGAGATCGAGACCGAGATCTAAATAGCAGAGACCGAGATCGAGATCGAGATCTGCAAATTGAGTCTCGAGATCGGTCTCGAGACCGAGACCGATCTCGAGACCTACATCACTGATATATATATATATATATATATATATATATATATATGGTGCGGATTTAATAATATTTTTCTTGATAATTCAGCACCGCTGTAGGACACAAAACGAATTATCTGCGTTTAAATTCGCGGCATTATTCTTTATTTTAATTACAGGACCGATGCGGAGCTCGGTACTGTTATAGCTACTTTGATGAAAGGGAAATAAATGATATGGATGCTTTCCCGCTCATCCAACCCCGTGATTATCGAGGAATTAATGTAAGTATTTTTGAGGTTAAGAACAAAACACATTGTATTTTCATTTATTAATTAGCAGAAAACATGTACAAAACGGGGTCAGTATCCGTTAAATAAGTCTTAATGGCTACAGTTACAAATGTATATACAACTTTACACAATATTGATATGCACTTTACACATTACAGGGGTGCTAACATATGGGAACCTTTTTTTTATCTGTCTGTATACACTTTTATTGTTCATCTCTGTCACACAAATCGAATAATTTTAAAAAATTCATAAATCCCTTCCCACGTGACATGTGCATGAAAAATAAAATACAATACAATCCCATGTTTCAGTATATATCCTTGAAAGCGATAAGGATTCCAAACAATCTCAAGCATGTGTAATTGCGCGATAAACTGCACAATTATCGAATCATTCCATGGCTGAAATCCGAGTGAATCAAAAGAGTACATTCTTTCCCTATTTTTAAAATAGATTGCAAACCAATGAATCCCCTCACCCCCGACAATGTCGGTGTTAACGATAATCCCGAACCAGTTTCTCGTACTCGGCAGCTTCAATATTTCATTCTTCACAAACACACCGATAAATTTTGAACGTGTGAAACGGTCACTTTTCATTATTCTCTGGAGTGTATTCGCATCCATTCTAAAAGACTGTGACCACGTTCATGAAACGATCAACTTCTATTAGTGCCTGTGATTCGAGGTACAGGAGTACACTTATAGGCGCGTCTATAGGCTTGGCAAATTCCAACCTAACTGAGATATTCCCATTCTGCTGTGGACTTAAATGCGTATCTGCGCCAGCAGACAAGTCAGGCGTAATATCGAATGAATAAATGTTAAATTCTTCGACAAATTCTTTCTGCGTTACACCAAAACCAAGTTCGTCACAGGCACCTGTATTATGAGTCAGACTACTATATGCTCTCGCGCAGAGCGGGAACACAGCGTCTGATGAGTAGTCTGTAATCAAGGCCCTTTGCAGAGCGATGCCATTTACGTATAGAGTAATATTTTTAAGGCCGAAATTCTCGAATTTAAAGGCACTCTTTTTATATTTTCCATTCGTCGAGGCGTGGTCCTGCATTCCAATTAATATCCTTTTAGATAGGACTCCAAGGGCCACGTTTTCTAGTTGCTTCGAGGCCAATCCGGCAAGAAACGTGTATAGTTTGATCTGTACCCTGTTAATTGGGTATTTTACTGTGGCGTGTATTAAGTCTTTCTCAATTTCTCTTTGTTTCGGGGAACTTAATTTCACTCGGCGTATACGCAAATACGTCTCCATGATGTGAATCACAACGGGTTTCGCGCCCTCTTCTTGTTGACCAGACCCCAGATTTATGCAGAGCTCAGGAATCGTGCGGGTAAGCTTCAACTTCATATCCACCCCGTTCATAAGCAACTTCTCCTGGAATGTGAAGTCTGTATGCAGGCGTCCAAAACATTCATATGTCTTTTTTTTAGAATTTTTAAATTTATCCTTTATTCCATTTTCATCTTTAGTGTGGTAATATCCCTCGGCGTTTAAAATGGTGTCTTTCGCTTCTTTTGAAAAGTTGAGGACATTTTCCAGATAGGCTCTTAGGTGGTAGTACCCCGTTCCTGCCGAGATGTTAACCTGGTTTAAATACACCTCATACTGGCTGAATATGGAGTATAAAAAGTTGGTTTCAGGGTAGGCAGAGTAACTATCATCGCAGTCCGTTCCATCAGAATGGGCTATACGCAGTTTAGCGTACATATGCATGCAGCTCAGGTCAAAAAAGTAAGGGCCTGAGCTGGGTATCACGAATTCTATAAGGGCACTGGGTGAACTAATTGTGTTTAATGGGTTAATTGTAATAAAGTCGCTATGCTCAATAGAGACCTGAGTGGGGGCATATCAAAGAGGGGACAGTTCCGATTTACAGCATTGTGAACTACACGGATTGATGAAACGCGCCATGACGAGTCAGAAATAGTGCCACCTCCCTCGACAAGTATTAGTCAACCTATGATTCGTGAGAGTAGTGTCCTCAGCTTATATCATTTAAAAAATGATCAGCCATAGGTTTCATACGCTTAGGCCACTTCCATTTTTATTTCCTTTTACGTTTAGCGCCACGTGATGATAACCCCTTCTTCCTGGCAGATCTCTTCTTTCCGCCACGTGTTGGTAACCCCTTCTTCTTGGTAGATCTCTTCTTTCCACCACCACGCATTTTTCTCTTTGCATCTTTGACGATTTCATCCTGTGTACGTTTTAAATGTTTTTTTAGAGGTTCTTTAGGCCTAGTGCCACCCATTATGTCTTCTGCCTCGTTAAAACCTGTTTGTAACGCCTTCCGCCCTAGGTACCTGGCACCCCTCTTCAACAGTGGGACAGCGGTGCGGAGTATGGATGAAAAAAGGGAACCAAGTCCACTCCCACGCTGGTACCTCACCCCTCGGTAGACTGTGATCGGTCTTCGAGTCATTAAAAACGACGAAAGTGTAGTTTCACTGTTAAGCTCCCATCACCGAATGGAAATTTTTACCCTCAGTCGTTCTTATATATATCGAGATGTTGGTTAATAGATTAGTCGCAACATTCACATAATGGGGCTTGTCATATGTAATGCTCAAACTTTTCCCTCTATGGTTGGTGATGTGTGCAATGCGCAACAGGCGGGCCTGGGTGTCCCCACCAAATTGGTGCTCTACGATGTTGCTGTAAATATAGCACATGTCTGGGGGCGGAGAGTTTTCGCCCAATTTCTCCATATTCATTTGATACATTGAGCTGGACAAGTCATGCTGTGCCTCGTGAAAGGTATCTCTTTGGAGAGCTGTGCTATATCGGCCCTCATCCACAATTGTGAACAGCTCTTTATCTTCAATATTTCTACTAAGCGTTGACTTTAACTTCAATATGCATGTAGGCGTGTCTATGTTTACGACTTCAAAAAGTAAATCGTATGTCAGGTGCGACATTTCAAGACTCTTGTTTAACCCCGTCACAATGTCCATGGATGTATCATAATGCCCGATTCCTAGCGATACATTTGTGCTATAGTACCGTTCCTCGCCGAACAGGACTGATCGCATAGTATTGTCTAAGGTTATGCCTAATTTTTGGCATTCATCGAATCTTCTAATGATCAGAAATATTTGTCCATTTTCAAGAGTTAAAAATTTGGTGGCTAACTGGAGTTCACATAACCCCACCTTATACGAATCACGCTCCAATTCAATGGGTCCGTGAAGTTCTGTCACAAAGTTGGTGAGGGTGTTGTTAGGATGTACAGACAGAGAAGAAGAAGACGGTAGTGTGACGTAGAAATGGTTAGGAGCCATGTTGCATACTATTTAAGCTTCATTACTGCATCAGCTTTTATATAGGTGTCGAAGCTTTCTGGGTAACCTAGCCATTTCACCATTTTTCCTAAATTAAATGCCACTTTCTGCAACTCCTCGCGGTAAAAGCCTCCTGCGACTTCTTCCCCATTCAAATCTTCAACGTAATACACCATTATCTCACCTTTAGGTCTCATAACTCTACCTTTAAAAATCTCACGTGTCCATCCTTGCTCAAATCCCTTCGCGAATTTATTTCCCGAACGTGACAGCCTTACATAATCATTGATTTTGAAACGCGCAGAGTATGGTGGTGGTGTTTCATCCCTTCTCACCTCTGGATGCGTACCTCTTTCTAAAACCTTGTTAGGTGTTGTCCCAATCGTGCGATGGTGTGAGCGGTCGTAGGATGAGGCCAATGATTCCAGAATGTCAAGAAATCTGTATGTGTTTTTATGTGTAAAATATCGTTGCATGCGTTCCTTTACGGTATGTTGAACTCTTTCAGCTAAAGACACCTTATGTATAGAATTGGTGGTGTAATAGCTGATATTAAACTCTGCCAGCATGTTCTGAAAAGCGCGTCCTATAAATTCTTTCCCCATATCCGTACGAAAATAGCCAGTTTTCTTTCAACATCAACGTTTTGGTCGCTTTAGCAACTGTTTCAGGCGATTTATTTTTCAGGGGAATTAGCCACAGGTATCTAGAGAATACATCTATTATGAATAGGATGTAGCGGCAACCATCGTTATACACTGAATATCTTTGCATGTCTGTTAAATCGGCCTGCCAAATAGAGTCAATCGAAGCAGCTGTTGTCTTGGCCGTTTTAAATCTTTTTCTCACCGGTTTATGAAGTGTATAAGCATCCTGTCCTCGCAAAAATTTCTCAACATCCTTTTTCCTTACACCGTAAACACCTCTGTACAGGTATTAACACCACCATAGGAGGCGGGGTTAGAAATGTCATAATAGTGTTTACTTAATATGTTAACCATTTCTGTATTTTAGAAGCACGTGGATAAGGCTGGCCGTTTGCTCTCTTTTTTTCTCCTCTTCAGAGAAGCCGCTGCTGCTGGGGGCGATGGCGTACTCAGTTGTGACACATGCGAGACTTGATCCAAGTCTTTTAACCTATTTAGATTACCTATCAATGTTTTGGGGACATTTATTTGTTGTAGTCTTGCTTTAATATGCTTCCAGCCTGTTGGCGATGGTCTGTCCCACTTTCTCACCAGATCATGAACAATATCTACGATATTGGATCCTTGTACCCTTGTTCCTTCAACAATGACCTCGTCTGTATCGATCCACTGTATGATGGGGTCCTCACTCAATAGATTATAAAGACTTAAGCCTTTATTCCTCAATGTATGTGGGAGACTGTTGTTTAGCACATGTTCGATGTGTTGTGTTCCGTTGTTCTTTGGTTGGTCATCGTCGGGGCCAGGTCCTGTGTTGCCATGCTCAGCACTACTCGCGCTGTGCCTAATAATCACGGGGAGCTCTGTCGAATGCTTATATTCCTCGTTCTCATGAAGAAACTTCTGCAAAGCCTCTTGGTGCAAGATCTTTTTCTCATCAAATGACTTTTCACTGTTTAATAGGGCTAGCAACTCGTTTTCCATTCTCTTAAGCCTACTTTTACGGGGTTCTAGAGCCGTGTCTGGAGTCTTTGAACTTTGCAATGAAGCATACACCTCGTGCGGAATGACAACCACCTTCTTCTTTATATTAATCTAGTCAGTAAAGGACCCAAAACTGAAAATAAGATGGGTAGGAACAATCCTCCTCTTTGTACAATAATGCGCTTTTTCTTACCCACAGTTTGACTTTTATGAGCGAGCGCTTGAATTATGTTCTTGCAAAGACGTAAGCGAGTCTTCTGAGAGGGTTTCATTAGCACATTACATTTTATAACTTTAAGACAGATTTCACATATGCATTTTAAAAAGTCAGAGTCGATATTTTTAACAAACATCTGTTGCAGGGCCCGGGGCAATCTTTGATAGATTTTTATTAATTCACGGTATTTCTTTAGCCTATTTGTCATTCTGGAATATACACCGTTTCAGTTTCGCTTGGGAATATGTTCGTTCTTAGAAGCACTCTAAACGTGTTTCGCGGGTGAAGATCACAAAGCAAATATCCATAACGCTGGTTTGTGGCCCCTTTATAAACCCCCCAAAACTCCTTTCACTGATTCGGGAACATTTGATTGGCTATTCCCCCAATTTGTGATACATCTCTACGTTTCGCGAATAAGACTAGATATTGTGTATTTAACGACTCATCGCGCATGTATCTATTTTTGGAAAATAGATTCTGATTGATAAAGAACACGCTTATGTTGAGGCGGTGGGAGAATACTGTAAATGTCTCGGCAAACGTTTTATCCATCTCCAACATGAGATCGTCAATTACAATGACGGTATGTTCATTTCCCTTTAACGAATTAACGTCATAGACCCCCTTGGGGAACAAAATATCCGCTTGGTACTCGTTGAACACTGATTGATACGTCGAATAGCACCATATAACTTTATGCACAAATTTTGAGAACACCTCTCCCTTTTCTTTAATGATTTTAAACAAACACAATTTTACCGCATCCTGTAGAGCCAGACATAATACATGTGGATGGGCTCGTGAACCTGAATTTTTCTACAGGATCCATTTCTATCACGTCACACCCCTAAGTGGGCATTTACAAAATATAATAAATATTTAAGTGATGACCCTTATATTTTTTTTCTTTTTCCACAGAACCGTGAATGACGACGACGATGTACAGCACCCCATCATCGCTATCACAGACGAGCCCGTTGACCGTGCAGCTGCAGAACCCCTCCCGCCGACGAGGCCTCACCAACGACACCTGTAGCACGCGCCAGTTCAAAGCGGAGGCATGATGAAGAACCCTCCACGTCAGGGATAAAGCGTGCCAGGATTGCTCCGCTTGTTAGACCACCAGTAATATTGCCCCAACCCTCAACGTCTTACGAAAGAACCCCCACAATAGTAACTTCCTCAAATATAACCCCTTATTCAATTCCGGGTACATCCTCCACAGCAGCGCCCCGTTCTGTTGAGGATGGCATAACATTCGAGTTGGTGCACACCGCTACCCCCGGGGATAGGCCACTTCAGCGCCGCCACTTCATCGCCGACGTTTCAGCTCCGCCATTTCAGCGCCAGGCCACTTCAGCGCCAGGCCACTTCAGCGCCAGACTATTCAGCGACGGGCCCTTTCAGCGCCGGTCATTTTCTCTGTTGTTTTTATTGACTATACTTGTTTTGACTTTACTTGTTTTATTAACATTACTTGTTGTTATTAACTTTGTATAATAATGTTGGTTTGGTTTTGGTTATGGTACTTTATTTTCCTTCCATTATAAAAAAAATTAGTGTTGGGATTAGGTTAGGTTAGGTTTGGTTAGGTTAGGTTAGGTTAGGTTAAAAACAGCCCGCCGCAGGCGTTAGCCGTAGTTAGCCGGCTTCAAGTTAGGTTAGGTTAGGTTAGGTTAGGTTAGGTTAAGAATATTTATTCATATAACTAATGATGTAATTTCGCAATATTTTGCTCCCAACACTTATATAATTTTTCCTTTTTTTATTTCAGAATTTGTGAACCCTTTATTTTCCTTCCATTATAAAAAAAAATTAGTGTTGGGAGGATAATGCAAAAGTACCAGAATTGTTTCTGAATATGGGAACAGAAATGAAGTAAAGTACCTGCGTGCAATTGGGCACAATTTATCAAACTAAAATGAAAGCTAACCCTTTGTTTTAGACAATTTTAAATAGAATGTTTTTAATAATAATTTTGAATTAAATAAATCAATCTCTTAAATAAATATTATTTTTAAAATAAATTACTGTAATTAAATACATTCTTTAAAATAAAAAAATTGAATTAATTATTTTCATTAGATATATCGATCCTTAGCCTGCACATTTTATTGAGTTGTCTTGAAACTATTGTGGCGGGCGCTGAAAGGGCCCGTCGCTGAATAGTCTGGCGCTGAAGTGGCCTGGCGCTGAAATGGCGGCGCTGAAACGTCGGCGCTGAAGTGGCGGCGCTGAATCGTACGCTACCCGCTACCCCCACCGCGGCCTTGACTAGAAATCGGTATATAGCCAGGGTTGACCCTAGATCCATGTATAGCAATGGTGTTGAACACGGACTACGGCGCATAGTTGACCGTATTGTAGAGTTTGCCCTTTAGAACCGCGACGAACGTGAAGTCAGGACGAGGCTGTCCTTCTGATTCGGGTCAGATGACGGAGATGTAGATGATTTTCGGGTAGTAATACCGTTCAGACGTTTGGCAGCTGAAGATATAGAGTATATATTAGGCCGTATAATGCAGGCCTCTCAAAGTAGTATAGCCTTCAATATGGACAACTTCATGGTAAATATTGACCGTGTATTCCGTGTTGCGGGTCATAGCGCCACACCTTATACTCTTAACTTCAATTCTTAGGCTATTTATAGACGGCATATAAACGCCGATCGTGGTTGCGGCTTTATAGCAGTAGTCTTAGCTAATATGTTTACTGTACTAAATACACGGGTCAAAAACATTTGGTAGCCTACAGTATTTGAGCGTGCCCTTAAACTAGCTGTAGACAGTAAACTTGAATTTGACTGCAATATGGGTCCTGAAGAGCTGAGAAGGGTAGAACAGGAAATGAATGTTCGTATAGTTGTATTTAGACTGGATGATCGTCGTAGAACTGTGTATGTTATTAAAAGCTGTGTGAGAGATCGTACAAGACCCCTACTTATTTTAGGACTGTCAGGGACAACGTATCTACCCATCCGTAATATAAGGGAACTTTACGCGAGTTCTGATAAAAGTCGAAAATATGGACGACATCATGATTTGTGTAAGGGGTGTATCGAGTTTGCGGATGATACAGTGAAACATTGTAAAGATTGCCACATGGTATGTGAGCAGTGTAAAAGCTCCAAATGTGAAAGCCTTGTAGTTGAAGCTGAGAAGACGGATTGTGATGTGTGTAGACGCACATTTTTCAATAATAACTGTTTTGAACTCCATAAATCAATTGGCACGTGCAGGAAAATGAGAATCTGCGAATGTGGTATGTTTCACGTGATGGATAATTGGGGAAAGTTTGAGCATAAATGTGATGAAATTCACTGTTCTACATGCAATGAGAAATATAAGGCGGTTGGAGTAAAGCATGTATGTTATATGAAAGATGCTAAGCCTAAAAACAGCCCTTGTATAACTGTGTGCTACGATATAGAAACATACACGAAAGCTGAAACCAAAGAGGTTATTCCACATTTACCTATAAGCCAGACTATCTGTGACGAGTGTATGGAGATCGAGTGTGATGAGTGTCACAAATGTGGTAAACGGACAAACGTTTTTAAAACGAATACCCATGATAGCCCTGTGAAAGTCTTTGTGTCCTATATTGTCAAGTTAGCGGACAAGTTAAAAAAAGGACTGTATATTCTTGCCCATAACGGGCAAAATTTGACACACAGTTCCTTTATAAGGCGTTGCTTTAGCACAAGTCATCTGAGATATTTACAGGTGATCCCTTGAAAAGAGGCAACAAATTAATCCAGATGGAAATAAGAGGTAATGTACAGTTTAAAGACACTTTACTATTCACACCTTGTAAATTAGCAAAGCTACCCAAGGTGATGGGCGTAGCAGCTGAAGTTTCAAAAGGATATTCCCTTACACATTCCTCACGAGCGAAACTTTAAATTACGTAGGACTACCTCCACCCAAACATTACTCTAACTATGAATGTATGCAGTGGTGTAGTGCTAAATAAAGAAGTGAGGGAACGCATTTTGAAAGTGTTACTCAGATGCGGGGGGACAATGGCGAGCGCGGCGAGCCCATACAGCTGGGGGTCCGGGGGCACTGTAAGCCCCCCGGGAATCTTTTGAAATCTGACCAATTTCAGGGATATTTTGAGGTCATATGCCCTGGATATTAGGATATATTCCAAGGTTGAAGATGCAGTATTTCCAGTGTCATTAGATATACGACATCCAGTACGATCAATAAAAATAGCTAACAACTGGAATGATTAACTAAAAAAAAGTTAACAACTGGTACGCCGTGGTGACTGTTTCATCAGATCTTTATAGGCTAGCATTGCCTCAGTCGAAGCTAAAAGAAATGAAACAGTTAATGATTCTTTCTCATATCTCTTCTAGGGGTGGGAATTAAAATTTCATGACGTTAGAGATTTGTAAGTTCGGATTTATTTGAAATAGTGAGGGAACGCCGTTCCGTCTACCAAAAAAAGTAAGGGAACGCCGTTCCCACGCGTTCCCACAGCACTACACCACTGAATGTATGAGTACAGAGGAACGTGAAGATTTTGACCAATACTACAACAACTTTAATGAGTGTAATCCTTATAATATAGCTGATGAATGTGAGCGTTATTGCGTGAATGATGTGAGCGTGCTTAGAGTATGTTTGCTGGCCTTTAGAAGGATGTACATAGGTCGTTCCAAATGCGATCCGTAGCAAGTCGCAACCGCCATCGCCTCATTATGTTTTACGGTGTTCAAGAATAACTTCATGCCTAAAGACACCTTAGCCATCATCCACAGAAACAACCCCATCAGTTATGGGCACAAGGCTATTTACTGGCTGATACACCTACAGCAGCAGACAGGTGTATACATAAAGCATGCCCGCAACACGGATGAAATACCCATTAAGGTTAATGGTCGTGTTTTTGGGGTTGATGGTCTAAGTGAAAACCGTGCCATTGGTGAGAAGACTGTGTACTCCTTTAACGGTTGGTGATGGCACGGTTGCCCCCGTTCTGAGTGTGGAATCGTAGGAGATATCCACGGTAGATCTCGTGCCGACTGTCTTGCGTGGACCCGCACCCGCGATCAACTTATAGGCTCCCAGTTCACTCACAAAGTGTTGTGGGAGCATGAGTATGATGCACGGATGGAAGCAGATGGACAGTACCGTGAAGAAATAAACACGGTCAAACGTTCAATGATGCTGGATCCTCTCAAATGCGGTGCTAGCTTCTTCGGAGGGCGTACAAATCCCTTCAAGCTATACTATCCGCCTACAGAGGGTGTGAAACTCCATTACTACAACTTCTGAATGAGCGCTACTTTGGACTCTCTTTCGTAGAAGATGTGCTCTCCCCTCGCGATCTATGGATGCCGATCTTATCCGTCGTTATAGATCACAAGCTCATGTTTCCCCTGTGCGTGAAGTGCGCAGAAGAGAACAATGATGATTGTGACCATACCATACACCCCACCAGGATAAGATCAGAGGTGTATATACAAGCCCTGAGCTGGCTCTAGCCGTTCGCCATGGGTATACAATAATGAAGATACACGAGGTGTGGAGGTTTCAGAAGCTGCCCAACCTTTTCACACCATATATAAACGCTTTTTGAAGGATAAGGTTGAGGCGTCAGGATATCCGCGAAGGGTTGATACCGAAGATGAAAAAACGTCTTATATTCAGCGTTACCATGACCGTGAAGGTATACAGCTTGATCGTCCCCAAATTGTAAAGAACCCTGGCAAGCGCTTTCGTGCAAATTTGTGCCTAAACAGTCTTTGGGGAAAATTTGTACAGAATACTGGTAAAGGGAACGTTCATTTAGCAAAAAGTTATAGCAAAGTCTGGGATTATGCCAATGCTCCCGATAAAGAGGTCATGGAGATTGTGAATGTTGGTAATACTTACGTAATAAAGTACAACAATACCGAATTGGCCACAGATACCTCACGGGTTACAAACATACCTGTAGCCAGCTTCACAACAGCCTAAGCACGCATCAAACTTTGGGGCCTATTGCAATCTCTTGGGCGGAGGGTTGTGTCCGCCGATACAAATAGCGTGATAGTCACAGCGAGGAGGGGTGAATACATGCCCGTTATTGGGGAGTTCCTCGGAGAGCTAACTGACGAGATCAAGGATGAGTATGGAGATATCGCATACGCCGACTCGTTTGTGTCAACAGGGCCAAAAACCTATGGGGTACGGGTAAGGGTGGGGGAGGATACGAAGTATATCGTGAAGGCTAAGGGTATCACGCTTAACCATGCGAATTAGCGGGTCGTTAACTTTGATTCGTTGAGGGAACTATTGCGCTTGGTAGATGAAGAGTGCGACCGCCCACCCCAACTGACTGTAGGTACCCACAATTTTCGGGCACAGAAGTTGGGGGGCGTGAAGAAACTTAGGGGTATAAAGGTGTGCCGTAACACCTATAGGAAACGTTACCAGGTGCTTGCTACCTATGATACCGTGCCGTGTGGATACCATAATCTTTGAGATGTCTATTGTTAACTTATTTATTACACGTATTTGTAAATATATATATGTATATATATATATATATATATATATATATATATATATATGTATATATATACACCTTGAATATTTCGTTTATTAAATAAATCGTGTTTCAATTAGCGTTTCACCTTCTCATTTGCGTGCGTCCGTGTGTGTGTAGAGTAAAAAGCTAAGCCCTGCCCACTGTAAGATCGGCAACGTGAGTCATGCCGCTACCTGAGCATGCCTCTATTCCTGCGTGCTCAATTGACCTCTGCATACCCTTCAGCTCAGACGTGTATTCTCCCGAGTAGAAGAAAAATAGTAATGGCTACCTTTACTATTGGGTGTTCAACATTTATGAAGTGGTATTCGGCAAAGTGCCAAGATGTGATGGATACTGAAAAACTCCCTATTCCCCCCTCCTTTGCCACTTTTAAGGCTACATTAAGCCGTGCGAAGGGCCAAGATGTTCAAATATTCTACGGGTGATAATGATGGCGAGGGCGTTGTAGGATTTCGTAGTACAGACGATGTATTGAGTATGTTATAGACCTAACCTTTATAAAGGCTCACATATACCGCGAAGTAGAAGAAGCAACACGTTCAGAAGATAAGCAACGGTTATGGATAGTGAGTCTTGTTGATGAATGGTATGACAAGTGATATTATGTCATGTTACACCATACCGACTACTCGTACTCTACGGTTGAGAATGTAAATCTTGTCATCATGGAGAATCTTAAGTATTTTTACCATTATATTAATATACATCATGATGAGGTTTGTAGTGAGGTTGTGGCTAATGGGCTGTGTGAGTTTTTAACAGACTTTAGAGACGAGTATCGCTTTTTAAACAAAAAGGTCAAATATGGGCATATGTTTCTCTCAAATAGTGCACCGGATTGTGAAGATGTTTAGTTTGTGGAAATGAACGTCTGGTGAGTGATAAAACATTAAAGTCGATATTGTTTCGGAAAATTCTGTTTGTCCAAGAGCACAAGTGTTCGAACAAGCCTGCACACGCTTTAGCAGTGTGACACGCTCCCCCCAGCGAGCCCCCCACCCGTGTACCTCACGAAACATACGAGTTCGAACAAACCCATACACGTTTCATCAGCGTGACTCACTCCGCCCCATCGAGCCGATCCGTCCACCTGTGGCTCATAGTCATCTCAGAGCTTGAACTGAGTGGACGTGCGAATACAATGGAACTTCCTTTGAGAAGCATTCTCAACGCCTGTACGATGTCTCCGTGACGAAGTCATTGCGTGTGTTCAGGCGTGAAACCGGCACCATTAACTATGTACGTAATGGTATTTATTTAACTGTTGAGAAGATGAATAGAGTCTTCGTGATATTTGAGAAGTGGGGAGAGGACCGTTATAAAATACCTGCAGGTGTACGTACAAGAAGAGAGCAGATTAATGACGCCCCCTCATATGCCGTTGTTTGCACGTTGTGTATAAATAACGAACAGCCATGCATTCATATACGACTGATGTGGAAGAACGCATCTGATAATAACGTTCTTGTCCCTACGCGAAACCGTTTCATCCTCGACAGAATGTTTGAAATCGTCGGATTCCTCTAGCTGAAGCCTATATTAGACGCTCGTGTTACGGATATGATTTATTTTGACACGGTTCTTGAATACGTATACACCGCTCTGCTTGATGGATTTATCGAATGTAGGAATGAACAAGGCGAGAATGGTCTAGAGCTGGATGCATATTTAAAAGGCTTAGATTCTTCGAAATATCCTGAACTTTGGTACAAAGCACTTGAGCGGTACAGGGCTGAGCTCACCTACGCCGTTCACCCTGAAAAGCTGTACCTCTATATAATGAATAGCTGTCGTTACGATTTGGAAGATTATTTCAATTGCCGCTAAGCAGAGTGAAGAAGAGTTCACGATTCAAAAGCTCGGGGCGGTAAGAAAAAACCATCGATTGGAAAGGCTTGTTTATAAACTTGTATTTAATAATGATGTTGTGGTTAACGGTGACCTCTTTGTGCATGCTTTTGATTGTATTCTAGCCGTGTTTAAAGATAACTTGCCAACCGGATGTAAAGTAGGCACAAAACTAGTATTGAACGATATGAAATCCATTTATGTTAAGTATATGCCTCCGTATCAGTTAAACGGTGAAGTGTTGCTTGGACGGTTTTATCACGTGGTACAAAGTAATAGCGATGTGGATGTAGACTCTATTACGTGTGAGTTTAGCGTTTTGCACCGTAGGACATAAAGGATGTATATTTAAATTGTGTGTATATTTCCTGTGCTAATATACATTTGATTATACGTTTCATATATTATTATTTTCAATATATTTAATATAACTGTATATATATTTCCTGTACTAATATGCAATTGATTATATGTTTCGTATATTATTATTTTCAATATATTTAATATAACTGTATATATTTTTCCGGTACTAATATTTTGATAATGCAACGTTTTGTATATTTTTGACTATATATATTTAATTATTTAATATAACTGTATATATTTTTCCTGAGCTAATATATTGATAATGCACCGTTTTGTATATTTTTTATTATATATTTCCCGTTCTTGATGCTATTATTATTTTTTGAGCATATATATATAAAAATCCCATTGTATATTTATTTCCATTAATTCGCCTAAATAAACAGAATGATGTATTGGCTTTTTATTTATTCTTTTTCGTTTGTACACGGTATTTAAATATATCGATTGGGTGGGTTCTAAAGCGAATTTCTATACAGAATATATGCTTTAATTGAATAAATAGCGCAAACTGGCAACTCAGCCTTCTAAGTCAACTGGCGGAATAAGTCAGAATATATGTTTTAATTAAATAAATATGAGAGAGAGAGAGAGAGAGAGAGAGAGAGAAATAAACAGATAAACAACATGGATTAAGTCAGAATATATGCTTTAATTAAATAAATAGCGTGAAGTGGCAACTCAACCAGATACGCCAACTGGTGGTGAGATAGAGAAATAAATAACATGATCGAGTGTTGCAATAACGGAATCCTATTTGTTTATGTCGTATTTAGAGACCTTTTCGGTCTACCAGGAGTTGGTAAGTAAGGCGATGGTGGAGGTGGTTGGTGGGTTGTTGTGTAATAGTTTCACCACCAATCGTCTAAGTTTGGACGCTTGGTTGTAGCCCTCATATCGGTTACGTGGTGTGGATGGGACGAGCTCCTAAAAAGTCTATACTTAGACGATTGTTGGTGATGTGATGCTTTTTTGTGTGGTAGTTGGGCTTGTATATATCTTGCTATTGGGGCTTTGCATGCATCAATCAGTTTATATATATATATATATATATTTATATACAGGGCGTCCCAAAAAAATGTATACACACTTTAAATAATTATAAAGGCAATGTTTATTAAAATACATTTCATTTTCAAAATGTAATAGAATCTACAGACATTATTTAATTGTTTTGTCAACGCCTGTTTTCAAACTGACATCCGTTCTGGTCCAGGCACTGCTGATAACGCGAAGCAATGGAATCGCAAACATCACGAAACATTTCGTTTGGTATTTGTGTGCATTCTCGTTCAATGGCTGCTCTCAATTCAGCGACTGTTGCAGGTTTTATAGCGTAGACTTTGTCTTTTAAGTATCCCCATAAAAAAAGTCTAGTGGTGTGAGGTCTGGTGAACGCGGAGGGTATTCTACGAAACCCCTTCGTCCAATCCACATCCACATCGTGCCAAGTACCACTCGCAATACTCCACTCTTCGGTCCGGATCATCTTCATTAATAGCAGTGACTAATCTTGGAATGTAACTTTTCCATTGACAGCGCTTCAAAATGCGTTGGACAGACGATTCTGAAATTCCTACCTCACGACTCGCTTGCCGCACAGATTTTCTTGGACTTTGGTGGTACGTTTCCAGTACTCTTTCTTGCTTTGTGGGGCTTGTCGATGTCCGTGGTCTTCCGGAACGCTTCTTGTGGACATTCTGAACAGTTCCATCGGCTTCAAACTTATCTCTAATTCGAGTGATGGTAAGTCGCGTTGGTGGATCTGTTTGAAACTCCCTCCTAAACTGTCTTTGCACTTCAACTGCGTTTTCACACTTCCAGTAGCATTTTAGAATGAATTTCCTTTGTTCAAAGCTTAGTCTGACTGCCATTATTAATTCTAATGGGTTTAACTTGGAAAGAAAGAAACATCAATTGAGCTATCAGCTGTTAAAGTGTGTATACATTTTTTTGGGACGCCCTGTATATATATTTTTGTGTGTGTGTGTGTGTGTGTGTGTGTGTGTGTTAATAGGGGCTTTATGGGCGTTTTGTCGGTGACTGTATGTGTGTTTGTGTGCGCTTTTAATTCGTTCGGAGGTTATTAATATATACAGGCCATTGACGCCTTCTAAGAAGCCTTCTAAGCCAACTGGCTGATTAAGCCAGAATATATGCTTTAATTAAATAAATAGCGCAAAAAGGCAACTCAGCCAGATAAACTAACTGGCTGATTAGGGGTCCTATAAGACAACGGCGGCTCGGCTGATGTCTTAATATGCGCTTGGCAGCTGCCAGGCGAACACCTCTCCTCCTCTCTCCTCTCTCTCTTAGGTTAGGTCTCCCCCCTTTGGGGGTTCATTGCAGCTTGGGGGATAACTACGCCTCCAAGTTGCATACCCCCCTTCTTGCAACCCCCTTTTGGTGGTGCCTTGCAACAAAGGGAGTGGGAGTTTGGCACTATGGGGGGTGCCTTGCAACAAGGGAGTGGGGATGGCACTGTGGGGGTTGGGGTGGGTGCCTTGGCACTCTTGCAACATTATGCAACATTTCAATTGCATTGCACTCGTCCATTTTGCGGGATACTACTGCCAGGATTATAGATGCTGCACAGACTCTGTTGCGTGAACAGCACCCTGTAGAAGGGTTAGATATCACTTTGTTGGTTCAGACAAGTGGATTTGACTCGGCGGCTCACCAGTGTGTACAAATTCATTTTGATGAAAATCGGAATCATTGGTTTACTTCTTCAACAATGAGAATGAGGTTAGAGGGGGCTGATAGTATGACGTCAAAAAATTGTCTGAATCTGCTCAGAATCAACTAAAAACATGCTATGCAGCACTTGCCAACGATGGTCACCTACAGCTTTATCTTCTACCTTGTGATCAACAGCCAAATGGTTCTGACTGTGGTCTCTATGCAACTGCCGATTCTACTGAGTTCCTGAGAGAAGATGATAATCCAACGGCCCGATTTGACAATGGCAAAATGAGACAGCATCTGATAGAGTGCTTAGAAACAGGTGTGTTGTTACCATTTTCTAAATCCCTGAAGCGCAGAAAAGGAAAACACCCTAGCACAAAAGAATTGACTCTAATTGTGTAAGGACAATAAACTTGATTGTTAATGGATAAACATGCGCACGGATATTAAGATACTCTGTTTTTTTATGAAATTTTATGTGATTTTCATATGTTAAAATAAAGAGATGACCCCAATGATAAACAGCTTTGGCCAGTTGTACTTTATAAATTAGCTGAGTCAATGTTGTATGTCTTCGGATGTACTCGTATATTAACAATATTCAAACATAGTCAGTAGGGGAAGTGCATATTATATGTATAATAATAACTTGGGGAGTGTGTATTATACGTATAATCATAACTGGGGAGTCAAATTATATGCATAATAATGACTGGGGAGTGGATATTCTGGGGGAGTGTATATTAAATGTTACATTCGAACTGCCACACCACCATCAACGTTTGGTTGGCAACTCGAATCTGGTGACTTTCAGTTAATTTGAGTACTGGAAGGCTGAAGTACAGTATATACTGTAGATCAAATTTTATAAGGTTGAATAGAATAAAGTCTAACCCAAAATCTGACACAAGAATCAGGTTGAACTGTACAGAGATTTCTTTGCCGGGGATGGGGGGGGGGAGTAAAATAATTATTTTAATTTAAACAAAAAATATCATATTTGAATAATTCACAAATGCAAATTTTACAAATCAAATAAAGTTTTGTCAGAAATTTTTTGTTTAAAAAAGATTTTTTAAAAGTAAATTTTAGTCTCTTCATCAAGCACGATTCAGTTAACTAACGTTAATTACTTAATTCTAGAAGGTCAGTGTGGGACCGCACACATAGCGACTAGAGTTGGGGATACGTAACCCCATAATCATTAAAATTACATTTATATGTTGAATTCAACAATTTGTTGTTACTAAACAATAATAACAATTAACTTGCGTGGATTAAAATGCACGAGTAAAATTCCACGAGGAAAGACATCTGCCAAGTACAGTGGGTTAACCGTTGTAGCCGGGTGCTGTCTTCAATAAATGAGGAGAACGGGGACGGGTAGTCTTTAAAAAATAGCTGTATCTCACAACGAAGCTCAGAAAGACGAGTAAGGACCATTCCCCGGTACAGCCAGCCAATCGCAGTATGTGAAAAAAGACTTTGATTCGTATTCCCGTATTCCCATCTCATCACAGAGTCGAAAAAATCATCAGCATATGTTTATAGGGTAGTGCCTCTTTATGGAGGTATTTGTATATTTTGCGAAGCCCAGTATTCTAACCACGACTCCACTCGACTTTCCCTACATTGCCTTGGTTTCATCAGTGCAAATGCCTAGAGAACTTGCTTAGTCAATGCCATTCTCGCTCACGAAGTTGTCAGGCATTTTAAGACTGTCTTATCCTGTTGTGCGAAGGTTCAGCGGTCGACAAAAAAACAGTATGTATTCATACACGGAAGCTTCAAGATCATAACGCACGTAAGCCATCAACTGTGCCAAGCTCGCTACTTGTTCAGTTGTAGAGCATAAGTGACTGAATTTTGACGGTTCAAGAATTTGTCTGCCATGTCAATAATATGATGCGATACAGTATTGTTTGAATAAGGGACAGCATGGCTTTTTCTACCGGGAAAGTTTCAACCGACTGGAAGTTAGCAAACTTTAAAAAGGGTGATAGGGAAAATCCTTTTAATTACCGCCCGATCAGTTTAACATCAACTGTCGACACACTAATGGAATCCATCATTACAGAACGTATTGTGTATCACCTTCAATCTAAAAATCTAATTTTTTATTCTCAACATGGATTTAGACGACATAGATCCTGTCTGACAAACCTGTTAGAGTTTCTCCATAATATGCACAGTTTCAGTAATGATCTGAAACCGTCGAAGCACTGTGCAGAAGTCGAAAAGAGGGCCTTAAAAATATTAGGTTATATTAAAAGGCAGTTCCAGTTTCGGAACAAGGAGACTGTAATGTCTCTTTATATGATAATTCACTAGTCAGACCTCAACTGGAATACTGTGCGCAGTTTTGGTCTCCGTCCCTCAGAAAAGATATAGAGAGGTCAGAAAGGGTACAAGCAAGGGTTACAAAATTGATCCCTTCATTGAGAATGCAAAACTACCAAAGGAGATTGGAGCGCCTAAATCTGTTTACCTAAGAGACGAGGAGGTTGCGCGGTCAGCTTATTCAAGTCTTCAAGATGCTCAGTGGAATAGACAGGGTAGACGACAGGAACGTATTCTCACTTAATGCCAATTCGACAAGAAATAATGGGTTTAAATTGGAACTAAAGACATTTAGGACATCTGTCTGCGGCAATTTCTTTTCCTATAAGATAGTTAATATCTGGAACCAACTTCCATCAGAGATTGTTTCAAGCCAAAGTGTAAAAGTGTTTAAAAATAGACTAGACAACGTACTGAATGCTCCTATGGTTTAAGACTAAAACATAACATAACTCTGTAGGAGTCCGCCTGTGCGGTGTATATGTGGGTATGCATATTTATAGTTATCTTATATATTCTCCACTTTCCTGTAAAATTTCCTTGGCTACTTTTCCATGGTCAAGGTATTTTCTTCAACATTTTGCGTACCTGCCTCTGGCAGGGAGGAAGCGGAGGGTGGGGAGAGAGCTTTATACTTTTCCATCCAGTTTTCTACTACTGCTAGAATAGTTGAAAGAAAAATAAACTTGTTTAATAACAGGGACCTCCCAGAGTGGACCGGAAGGTCTTTGACTCTCTCTCTCTCTCTTTCTCTCTCTCTCTCTCTCTCAATGCCAACGGTAAAGGTGTGCTAGGCTCGCTGCTTGACCGGCACCTATACCGTATGGTGAGGTCAAGCCCGGGGATTGATGACGGCCCCCCACCGGGGAGAGATGATGTTGAGCCCCTGGCGGACGTACCTTCAACTGAAGGGTGCGTCCATGTACAAGTGGGTGACCCTCCTTCCCTGTTGGGGGGGGCCCAGGCTCCTTCGGAAGTTGCCCCTCGTTGGTGAGGGGCTCTTCAACTCCCGACAGCCCTGGCTGTTCAGGAAACGGGTCGTGCTAGGGGGCGGGCAGAATAGGGAAGGCTCCCTCCGTGCAGTGCTTTTTAATGCTAGGTCGATTAGGAATAAGTTTTGCGAGCTACGGGCGCTCTTATCAGAATACCAGGATATCGTTGCTATCACCGAGTCCTGAATTCATACTGATTCCCGGGTATAGAATGTTTCACAAAGACCGCACCCGTGGGGAGGGGGTAGGGGTACTAATATACGTCACGGACACGTTGAGTCCGGTTAACTGCCAGTTTCGATCGGAACGGGAGCTGCTTGGCGTCGATTTTAACCTGGGAGGGACGAACTATAGGTTAATCTTGGTGTACAGACCTCCGCATCTCCTCCTCGAGGAGGATACAGCCCTGTACACCGAACTCCGTAGCGTGCTAGGGGACAGGGTGTGTGTGGTTTTAGGAGACTTCAACTGTCGCGGCATAAACTGGGAAGACAGGACTGCTGATGCCGAAGGGAGGAGGCTAGTAGACTTTGCTGATGAGAACTTCCTGACTCAGTCGGTCGATGGGCTTACATGAGGCGAAAGCTTTCTAGACTTAGTATTCACGACCAAAGACAACCTTGTCACTGGCCTCACCATTGACAAATCGTTGAGCAGGAGTGGTCACGGTCTGATTAGGTTCTGTGTCTGCGTCCCTCGGGTGAAGCGTAGTAACTCTATAGGCAGTAAGCTCGATCTACGGCGGGCGGACTTCGTTAGCCTCCAGGATAGCATAGGTGAGATGGGGTTAGACGTCGGCGGCGATGTTAACGAAGTGTGGAGTGCATTCCGGGACCAGTTTATGGTGGCGCAATCTGCTGCCATACCTTCAAAACCGGTAACCCCCGCCTAAGTGGTTCAGTCGTGACGTGACATCGCTTCGGCTATCTGAAATAGGAAAGATGCGTATAGGAGGACGAAGGCCAGTCGTTCCCATGAGAACACTGAGGCGTATGTCTGCCTGTGCAGGGAAGTGAAGACGAAGGTTTGGCCAGCGAAACGTAACGAAGAACTCCGGGTGGCAAGTCTCTGCAAGGAGAACTTTAAGGAGTTCTTCAGTTATATTAATCGTAGAAAGCCCATTAGAAGCATGATAGGTCCGTTAAAGGACCCCCAGCGGTGCTCTGCGGACCTCCGACATGGACATCGCTAATGTGCTGAATGAGTACTTTGCGGGAGTGTTCACCAGGGAGGACACCCGCATCATCCCCGAGCCAGGCGTCAGGCACGAAGGTGCTGGCCTGGATAGTGTTCGGTGTACCGCGACAGTCGTTGCCGATAGAATAGACAAACTGAGCACGTTTAGGGCTCCTGGGCCAGACCAGTTCCTCCTCAAAGTGTTGCGGGAGGTGCGCGACCAGGTGGCTCCCCACCTGGCTACAGTCTTCAACAAATCTTTGGAGACTGGCCAGTAGGGTGGCCCACTTTTCAATTTTTTTTAAAAGTACAGGTTATCGTAGTTTTTCCCATTATTTGGCACTATACTAGCACATTGGTACCATTTCTACAAAAATTGATCAATATTTAGGGGTCTCGCATCGACCTTGAAATTACGAGTTTTTTTTTTTAAATGCGTACTTTTTAACTTTTTACTGAATTAAGATAAATCATTAAGTAGGGATGTTTTCTGAATCCTCTTGATGAGAGAAGTCGTTTGGTGTGCCTTCCAATATCATACGACTAACGGTTTAAACGTTGTGCCTGTATACATGTAATATCAATGTGCTAGTATAGTGCCAAATAATGCGAAAAACCACGATCACCTATACTTTTCAAAAAAATCAGCAAATAGCAGACAAATAAGGAAGAAAGAAACAATAACTTAAACAATCACTTTTGCATTGTATTGACCACTATCACACGTCACTGGCTGCAACGTTGTCCCTCTGTGCTATGTCATCGTGGCGAGTGATGACTTCTTGAAGTCGCCGAGCTCTTTCTGGTTCTTTTCCACCACTTGCAGAAGATCCTGCAGCTGTGCCTCGTCCTTTGTGACCGTGTTCGCATAGTCTTGTATCAGTTGGACTCCTCTTTCAGCGACGTCATTGGTGACCTGAAGATTAGAGATCACATCCTTCAGACGACAAAAATCCTCGTTCTCGTCCCACTTATCAGTTGGCAGGGTGAGCCATGAAGACCCATACATCTTCAGACCTTCAAATAAGAACCAGGAGGACTCGTCGATCAGGTCGGGGAGTAGCGTCATCTCGTCGACTGAGACGTTCTCGTATGTGAAGTCTTTGGGTACAGGGAGGTGGGACAGCTTCTCTGCCATCTGTTGCTTCACAGTGCCATCCACCTTGTTGCTGCATAGAGCGAAGATGACGGTCTGAGGCCTCAGATACCAGAAGTGCCGCCTCATCACTGCCAGTATACAGGCACACCCTTTAAACCGTTAGTCGTATGAAATTGGCAGGCACACCAAACGACTTCTCTCATTAAGAAGATTCAGAAAACATCCCTACTTAATGATTTATCTTGATTCAGTAAAAAGTTAAAAAGTACGCATTTAAAAAAAAAACTAGTAATTTCAAGGTCGATGCGAGACCCCTAAATATTGATCAATTTTTGTAAAAATGGTACCAATGTGCTAGTATAGTGCCAAATAATGGGAAAAACTACGATCACCTATACTTTTCAAAAAAATTGAAAAGTGGGCCACCCTACTGGCCAGGTGCCTGGTGATTGGAGGGAAGCCAATGTGACCCCTATCTTTAAGAAAGGGGAACACGAAAGTCGAGGGGACTATCGTCCCATTAGTCTCACTTCGGTTGTAGGTAAATTATTAGAGGGGATAATAGCGGATAGGATCGTTGACCATTTGGATTCCTACAAGCTGCTTGGGGCCTCCCACCATGGGTTTAGACGGCATAGGTCGTGTCTCACCAATTTGCTCGAGTTTTTCCACGTCATATGGAGTGAATATGATAAAAGTAGGGTGATTGATATACTTTATCTTGACTTTCAGAAAGCATTTGATAAGGGACCTCACCGCCGGCTAATAGCCAAAGTGCGCGCGCTAGGTATCGGTAGGGAAGTAGGTAGGTGGATTGAAAACTGGCTGAAGAATAGGCGGCAGAGGGTTGTAATTAAAGGGGCTAGTTCGGGTTGGGCCTCGGTCACTAGCGGGGTTCCTCTGGGTTCCGCTGGCATCGTCAGTAGGATCGCCAAATCCGCTGATGACACCAAGCTTGGGGCCAATGTTGGGACGCCCGAAGCGATCGAACAACTGCGTGCGGACCTACGTAGGATAGGAAAGTGGTCCGAAAAATGGCAAATGCTGTTTAACTTGGGTAAATGCAAGGTCATGCACATTGTCTACGCCAATCCCAAGTCCGACTACTCCATGTTGGGGAGTAATATCGAGGCCACTGATTTGGGAAAGGACTTGGGTGTGCTAATTAGTAGCAACCTTAAGTTTACGAAACAGTGCGTAGAGGTGGAAAAAAAGCCCAGAAGTTGTTGGGTTATATCAGGAGGCAATTTCGATTTCGTAACAAGGAGATTGTACTCTCTCTGTACAATTCTCTGGTTCGGCCGCACCTGGAGTATGCTGTGCAGTTCTGGTCGCCCACCCTCAGGGAAGATATTGAGAGGCTGGAGCGAGTCCAGGCGAGGGCCACAAAATTAATCCCTTCCGTTAGGCATATGGGTTACAATCGACGCTTACGCGTCCTGAATTTGTTTTCGCTGGAAACTCGGAGGCTGCGCGGTCAACTCATCGAGGTTTTCAAGTTCTTACGCGGGTTTATCAATGTCGATTTTAGAAGCATGTTTAGTTTAAATGATAACCCAACTCACAACAATGGTTGGAAGTTGGATTTGAAACGGTTTAGGACTAGTGCGTGTGGGAATTACTTTACGTATAAGATCTGTGACTCGTGGAACAGGCTACCTTCAGAAGTTGTGAATGGTTCTTCTGTGGATCTGTTCAAGAAAAGGTTAGACCGAATCTTGCACAGTATTTGAGGGTGTATGAATTTTTCCCTGGCACCCGTTGCCATTGGTACCTACTCGGTATGGGCCGCAAGGCCTTTTGGGGTACTTCTTTTCCTTGTACCTCTCTCTCTCTCTCTCTGGTCAACCTAGACTGGATCTTTGTTAGTCTGCAATTTCTGTGACTTTTGCAACTTCTGCATTGTTCATTCGGAAAGGCAAGTGAGATCCCATACATTCAAGATGTGAAGCCATCATCCCTGTTCGAGAAAGTCACACCAAATATTGAATACTGGACTATTTTTGTAAATTATCAGTAATTTACTACTATTTGTCTCTACTGTGGTTCACATTCTATAATCTAAGTTATCTATTAAACTATACAAAATATAATTATCTTTGTTTTTGTCTGTTCTTTTATTTGTAGATATGTGTGGGCTCAGACTTCTGACAACCAACATATAGATAGTGTTATAATGTTTCAGACCAACAAAGGCCCTTGAATCCACTCATGGCTCGTCTACCTAACCATGTTTGTAATTGTGTATTGCTCATGTCTTCCGTGGTGGGGGAGGGGACCTACAATTTTACGTGGGTTCCGAACCACAAAAACCTTAATTTTATTACCTTAAACTATACCCAATCTATCAACATATGTATCTAATCGATTTTTAAACATGTTTATAGACGTGCTACTAGTTACCTCTGCCGGAAAACTATTCCAACTATTTACTACATATTCTGTGCGTAAAAAAGTTTGCGGCAACTGCCGTCCGAAACTTCTACTTATCAGCCTACACCTGTTATTTCTAGTTCTACTATATTGTAATATTTCGAAAAAGCTCTCTCTATTTACTTTATCGAACCCATTCATAATTTTAAAAACCTGAATTAGATCACCCCTTAGCCTCCTAGTCTCGAGTGTAGTCAATTTTAACTCCTAAAGCCTTTCTTCATACGAATTTGACCTTCGCGACGGAATCATCTTAGTTGCTCGTCTTTGAACTCTTTCGATTTTGTCTATATCCTTTCGCATATGAGGATTCCAAAATTGGGTCGCTTACTCCAAATGGGATCTAACTAATGATTTATAAAGAGGAACAATAATATCGCGCGATTTGTACTCAAAATTCGTAGCTATAAAACGTTCGCCTTATTGACCGCTGCTGTACTTTGTTACGCTACTTTAAAATCTCCAGTGACTATAACTCCTAAATCTTTTTCCTGTTCTACGCTTGCCAACTCTTTCCCTGACATATTACACGCAGAATTACCGTTACGCGAACCTATATTTACAATTTTGCACTTATCGACGTTAAATCTCATTTCCCATGTGACCGACGAATCTACGATTTTATTCAGATCTTCCTGGATTTTATCTCTATCTTCGTCATTTATCGCCCTACCACCCAACTTCGTGTCACCCGCAAACTTTGAAACTGTACTGACTAGGCCGACAGCTAAATCGTTAATATATATAAGAAAAAGCAAGGGGCCCAATACAGAAACCTGACGAACGCCGCACGCTACATTTAGCCCAAGAAGACCGCTCCTTCAACAACCACCCTCTGTTTCCTACCTCGCAACGACTCTTCTATCCAGTTTATTACTGCACCCCTGATTCCATGAAACTTAGTTTTTTCAACGAGTCTTTTGTGCGGTACGGTATCAAACGCTTTTTGAAAATCTAAATGCATTACATCTACCACCCGATGACTATCATAAACTTCAACCACGTTTTGGAAAAATTCTAAAAGATTAGTTAAGCAAGATTTGCTTCGCCTAAAACCGTGCTGCATATTTCTAATCAAGTTATCTAGTCAAGTTTTTGACTATACGATCCCTAATTGTCGACTCCAGTAGCTTACCTACAACCGACGTTAAACTGATTAGCCTATAATTTCCCTCCACACCTTTAATGCCTTTCTTAAAAATAGGCGTTACATTTTCTAACTTGAAATTATCTGGTACGCACCCCTCAGAAATAAACACATTAAAAAACTTTGTTAACGGCACAACAATGCTTTCTTTTAATTCTTTTATTTGTATGGGATATGAAATCCGGCCCCGATGATTTAAGCATTTTCATTTTGCAAATATAGTGCAGTACCTCCCTTTCATTCACCACAATATTATCTAAAATATTACCATTATCGAAAGGTATTATGTCTGTGACCGTAGGGATATTCGTTACATTTTCTATTGTAAAAACTGACATAAAAATTCGTTTAGCACAGAAGCCATTTTCTTGTTCACGGAAACTAGCTCACCTTCAGAATTTCTCAACGGTCCTAACACGCTCTTTACCGGATTCCTATTGTTGACATATTGGAAAAATCGCTTGAGGTTTTCTTTGCCGTCACGAGCTATGGAAATATAGTTGTTTCGTAATCACACATTGTCTTTATCGCACTTATGTAGCCTATAATCCTTATATTTTCTCTTCATAATATCCCCTAGTCTAGAAGTAAACCACAAGGGCTTATTATTTACTTTCGCACACTTATTCTTGTACAGTACACATTCCTCATTTATAGTCCTAAACACTGTCTCAAACGATTCCCACATTATTTTTGCGTTGGAGGTCCCCACTACGTTTTCCCATTCGAGGAGTGACAATTCATTTCTAAATTTGCAAAAGTCTGCACGCTGGAAGTCAGGAATTTTAATCGAGTTAGCTGGTTTCGAATGACATACCGAGAGGAAAAACTCTACCATATTGTGATCGCTATTGCTTAACGGTTCTACTACTTGAAGATCAGTGATAAGCCTATCATCCGTAGTTATTACTAAATCTAAAATACATATTATCCAACCTCATAGGTTCCCCAACCTTTTGAAAAAGAAAGCTATCCTCAAGAAAATTAACTAAACGGTTACCTTCCGCGTCTCCTTGCATCGTAATTCACGTTAGCGCAATTAAAGTCCCCCATGATTAAAGCCTGCTCGCTACCTATTATTCTCTTTAGTTCACGATATAATGCTTCGTCCGTATCAGTTGCTTGATTAGGGGAGGCCTATATATAACGGCAACAAGAAGTTTGAAATCGCTTCACCTAAGTTCTGCTGCAGTCAAATCTATCGGTCCTGGAATTCTGTGCTTTAATTCTATACCGCTTGCAATATTATCTTTGATATACAACTTAACACCTCCTTCTCGCCAACCTATTTTGTTTTTAACAAAAGGTCTATAATCTCTAATTTGATACTCCCCTACAAAGTCACGTGTTTCAGTGATAAGCCACGATTCATTTATTGCAATTAAATAAGAGTTTTTGCAAGCCATTAAAGAAAAAAATTCGTTTATTTTGTTTCGTAGGCTACGAGCATTTAAAGATAGAACCTTCAAACTGTTTGTTAAAATAGCGTTACCTTCGCTCGCACAAGTTAAATTTATATTTTTTGGCCTGTAGTTTAAGGAAATTACGCCGGGACCGTTCGAGTTATGGCAGCCTGAAAAAAAAAAGATACAGTATTATGAAGTAGTGTTCCTAAACGCGCAAGTCCTTCCAGCAGTAGAAACTGTTCCAAAAATTCGCAAAATGCACTCCTTCCTGTTGGCAAAGAGACTTTAAGTTAGTGTTAATATACTGTAGGTCGCCTTGCTGTAGAACTCGTTACGTTGGCTAATTCAAGGAAGTATACCTGTTAAAACAATCTTATTAGTTTTTTCCTTTAGTCGCTCTAATAAGCCCCTACACCTAGCCAGCAGCTCTTCCGATCTAGAATTTAAAAGGTTATTAGTACCGATATGAATAACATACGTTGTGTCCTCAGAGGTTCCGTCTGTAAAATGGTCAACACTATTCGTTATATCCTCCATCCTTGCACCATGGTAGCAGTAACGGCGCCTACGACGGGAGTTTCTTCCACAGAATTCCTCGAAATGCCCTCGAACACTGGAATCACCAACGAGTCGAATTTCCTGTTCATCAACGTCTTCGAAAACTAAAACAAAAAACTTATTGTTTGTTATTGTTTTTATGCAGGAAGAAGTGGCCAAGGGCAAATGCCGCAAAAAGCGACCCTCCCATTGAAGGAAAAGAGAGCCAAAATCAAGGTCCGGGATTTTCGAGATGCCTAGACACTCTACGTTTGAAAGATGGGAGATCATAGATAGGAGGAAAGATGGATTCAGGAAGATTGTTGAGTAGCTTGTTGAGTAGATTGTTGAGTAGGTGAAAGACCGAAATACCGATTAACCCTTCCATTATATCGTTGGACAGAAAAGGAATGAGAAAGTGTCGAAAGTCTGGTACTGCGTGCTCCCCTTAAAGGAGGAGGCATGCAGTTAGAGAGTTTAGAAGAGCAATGTTCGTTATAAAAGCGATAGTAAAGAGAGAGTGAGGCAACATTGTGGCGAAGAGAGAGAGAGAGAAATTGAAGACAATCAGTAAGAGGCGGGGGTTTGATGAGACGAGAAGCCTTTGATTCCACCCGGTCAAGTATGGCTGTGTGGGTTGAGCCACACCACACATAAGAAGCATACTCCATAGAGGGAACGAACAAGACCCCTGTAATGAGAGAGCAACTGAGTCGGGGGTGAATAAACAGCGGAAGCGGTACAGCATACCTAACGTTTTAGAAAGAGAGTATATGTGATCTTTCGAGAAAAGATCACGAGAAAAGGAAACACCAAGAATGTTAAGAGAAGAGGAAGGATTGAGTTGTGTGCTATTGAGATGAGGGGATAGTTGTGTAGAAGATTGCGTCGAGTAGACAGATGGACGAATTGAGTTTTTGAGGCATTGAAAGCCACAAGGTTTTCTCTGCCCCAGTCAGATATGGCAGAAAGATCAGGGGTCAGGTGTCCCATACCCGTCCAACTCGAATCATGAAATGACTGCTGTGAGGGACGCTTTGGGAAGCGGGTGGAGAATTGAAGAGTGGAATCATCGACATAGGAGTGAATAGGACAGGGAGTGCAAATTAAAAGATCATTAATAAATAAAAGGAAAAGAGTGGATGACAGTACAGAACCCAAAGGAACACCACTATTTATAGCTTTCGGAGAAGAACAGTGGCCATCTACAGATGCAGCTATAGATCTGACAGAAAGGAAATTAGAGATGAAGGCACAAATAGAAGGATAGAAATCGAAGGAGGGCAGTTTCAAAATTAAAGATTTGTGACAGACTCTATCAAAAGCTTTTGATATGTCTAGCATAATAGCAAAGGTTTCACCGAAATCCCGAAAAGAGGATAGTCAGAGAGATATGCAGGAAGATCGCCAGTAGAGCTTCCCTTGCGGAATACATACTGACGATCTGAAAGAAGATTGTGAGAATAAAGGTGTTTAAGAATCTTCCTATTAAGGGTAGAGTCAAAAACTTTGGAAAGGCAAGAAATCAAAGCAATTGGGCGATAGTTGGAGGGTTGAGAGTGGTCACCCATCTTTGGGACAGGCTGAATGAAAACAAACTTCCAGCAGGAAGGAAAAGTACCAGATGAGAGACAAAGACGAAAGAGTTTGCCTAGGCGTGGTGTCAGCACAGAAGCACAGTTCTTAAGAACAACAGGATGAACACCATCGGGACCATACGCCTTCCTGGATTTGAGACCAGATAGGGCATGAAAAACATCTTTAGAAGAGATTCTAATTTTAGACATAATAAAGTCAGAGGGGGGAGGAGATGGAGGAACAGCACCGGAATCGTCCAGGGTTGAACTGTAAGCGAAAGTTTGAGCGAAGATTTTAGCTTTGTCAGGAGAAGAGACGGCAACTGTGCCGTCGGAATGGAAAAGAGAAGGGAAAGAAGAAGAAGTAGAGTTGTTGAAGAGGTTCTTAGCTAGATGCCAGAGAGAGCAAAAAGAATTAGAATTTGATAGATTTTCACATTTTGTCGGATGAAGGAATTTTTGGCGAATCGAAGAACAGATTTTGCACGATTCGGGGAAGAAATTTAAGCTGATTGAGAGTCAGGAGTTGGATGGCGACGATACTGTTGGTTTTCGTCGTCGTCGTCGTTGGGCCTAGGCAAGCTACGGCTTGGGACCGTAGCGCATCTATCCGGTATAGGTTAACCTGGATGATGTAGCCATAAGCACTGCCGCTGGTTAAGTGCCAACCAGTGATTATCTCACTAGCCGTATTGAGTCCGTTAGGCGAAACTGCGACAGTACCAAGGATGGAAAATATAACCCTTGGATTTCTATTATTTATTTGCAAAATGGACATGGTATTAGATTAAAATAATTATTTGAATATAAATAATTAACTAACAATTGTGATATATAATTAATTATGTTTACATACAATAAAATAATACAGTATACATAAAATTAGTATTAATGTGGTTTACAATTGAATTATGATGGGTAACTAATTTAAAATGAATTTATAGCTATTCCGAAATTCAAGACGGTAAAATTTAACATTTATCTTGAAACTAAAATAAGAGTATTCACTACACACTCCCCCACCAGAGAGGAAGTTCAAAGAGTTCCGAACGACACAGATTTCCCCTGACCTTTTTGTAGCTACATGTACCTCGCTTAAGGTTGATTCCAAAAACGCAGGCTTAAGACGATCGATAGAAACCTTGTCGACCTTGGAACCGCGCTGGATGAGAAATGATTTGCGCGTACATCGGAGAACTTCATAGGGCCCGTCATATGGACATTGGAGAGGCCGTTTTGGGACAGGTACACGAACGAAAACGTGGGTGCAAGACTGGAGGGCTGGGGAAACAAAGATGTTCTGTTGGCTAGTCAATCGAGCGGGAACAGGCTGAAGGGACTGCATGTGAGAGGAAAGTGTTTGAGCGAATTCCGTAGGATCACATGACTTATCCCCTGCAGTGAAGTAGCCACCTGGTAGCCGCAGTGTTGTTCCATAGACTAGTTCAGCCGCTGTAGTCTTCAGATCACTCTTAAATGCAGAGCGAATACCAAGCAACACGAGTGGAAGCTTATCCATCCAATGGGAGTCTTCGTGACACATAAGGGATGACTTCAGCTGGCGATGGAAGCGTTCGACGAGGCCGTTAGCTTGCGGATGATACGCACAGGTATGCGCATGTACTGTACCCAACAAGCTGGTAAACTTCTTCCAAAGCGAAGACTCAAATTGGCGACCTTGGTCAGTGATGACTTTTGTCGGCAATCCAAATCTTGATACCCATCCATGAAGAAAGGCTCTTGCAACAGTGTCCGCTTGGATATCAGGAAGTGGGATGGCTTCAGGCCATCTGGAAAAGCGGTCGAGACAGGTGAGCAGATAACGTTGGCCTTGAATCACTGGAAGAGGGCCAACAATGTCTACATGAATTACCTCAAATCGCTGGGATGGGGGCGGAAATGCGTCAAAGGGGGACCTGGTGTGCCTTTGGACTTTGGCACGCTGGCAGGCAAGGCACGTTTTGGTCCAATGTTTGACATCCTTCCGCATCGAGGGCCAAACAAAGCGAGAGGTAACCAGGTGTTGCGAAGCACGGATACCAGGATGGGAGGGCTTATGAAGATCCGTGAAGACTGCTTGTCTGTGACATGGAGGGACATAAGGGCGAATAGCAGCTGTTGATACGTCGCAATAGAGGGGCACAGACAATCCTGGCATACTCATTTTCTTGAGGGAAAGTGAGTGAGTGGAGTCTTCTCTGAGCAGGTCTTGTAGTTCCGTATCCTTATCTTGATCCTGTGCAATAGCATTCCACAGTGTAGAGCTGAGGGTAACAGAAGTAATCTCTATTCTTGAAAGTGCATCCGCTGGAGTGTTCAAGACACCTTTGATGTGGCGGATATCTGTGGTAAATTGCGAGATATAATCGAGTTGCCTGATGACTCTGGGAGAGTGGTTACAGCTGTTTTTATTGAAGACAGTGACCAAAGGTTTGTGGTCGGTAAAAACACAAAACTCTCGGCCTTCAAGGAAATGTTGAAAATGCTTCACGTTTAAGTAAATAGCAAGAAGTTCACGTCCGAAAGCACTATAACGCGTTTGGGCTGGCTGCAGCTTTTTCGAGTAAAACGCGATGGGTGCTTGTTGACCGTTAATGGTTTGTTCCAACACCCCACCGATTGCAACATCTGATGCATCGACCGTCAGAGTTAGGGGGGCATCACTGATAGGAAATGACAGAGACAATGCACTATTGATAGCATTTTTGGCATTGTCGAACGCCTGTAAACTATCGCTACACCATACCAATTTCGTTACCTTGCGTTTGTGTGTGATCATAGCGTGTAGAGGAGCAAGAACACTGGCACAGTTTTTAATGAACTTGTGGTAATAATTTACCAAACCTAGAAACCGACGTAACTCACGCTGATTATTTGGCATAGGGTAATTTTTTATCACTTCACACTTGTCCTGAAGGGGGGTAATTCCGTGCTGCGAAATCGTGTGACCAAGAAATTCCAAGGTTGGCTGTGCAAACACACACTTAGATGCATTAATAGTAACACCGTATTGTTCTAAGCGTTGAAAGAGGAGTGAAAGATGTTCCTTATGTTCCTCTTCCGTTGAGCTGGCCACAAGCAAATCATCGATGTAGGCATAAACAAAGTCTAAGCCTCTGGTGACCTCATCTATAAACCTCTGAAAAGTTTGCGCAGCATTCCGTAGCCCGAACGGCATCTTCACAAATTCTAATAACCCAAATGGTGTACAAACTGCAGTCTTGGGAATATCCGAAGGCTCTACGGGAATGTGGTGGAAAGCCTTAACGAGGTCTATTTTACTGAAGATAGATTTGCCGTGGAGAAGAGAAGTAAAGTCTTGGACATTTGGTACGGGATATCGGTCCGGGATGGTTGTCGAATTCAAAAACCGGTAATCCCCACATGGTCTCCAGTCTCCTGACTTCTTCTGGACCAGGTGTAGGGGAGAGGACCAACTGCTTTTGGAAGGTCTTATTATCCCAAGATCTATCATAAGCTGGAATTCCGATTTGGCAGCTTTCAGTTTGTCCGGGGCAAGACGTCTGGGTTTTGCAAACACAGGGGGACCTTTTGTTGTAATGTGATGGGTGATGGTGTGCTTAATGGTATCACCCATCTGCATCGGTTGAAGAATTCCTGGATATCGCTGGAAAAGGCACTGGTACATGGAATTAGGGGGAACGAGGGAAAGTGCAGAGTTCGAGGCGTCCGGAAGGGCAACCTGTTTGGCAAGAACAGAAAGCAGTGTGGCCTGGTCGCATAAGCGTCGCTTGTCAAGATCCACCAGGAGTTTGAAATGCTGGAGGAAGTCAGCGCCGATTATGGGATGCTGCACTTGAGCACAGATGAAAATCCACTTGAAGGATCGGTGAAGGCCGAAGTTTAGTTCACGCGACTGAGTACCGTACGTGGGTATCCGTGAACCGTTAGCAGCGTATAGAGGCGGAGATTCCGAGTGCGTATGACCAGATTTTTGAGGGAATACACTGACTGACGCTCCGGTATCGACCAAGAAATTGACACCAGAGTTCCTGTCCTTTATGAATAACAGGTTGGCAGTGCGAGTACTAGACGCCATTAGGACTCGCTGCTGGGGTTTTCCGACGAAAAATTGCAAGGGGAGATGCACTTCCTAGCCTTCTTTCCAAATTTAGAGTGGTAGAAGCAGATCTTCCCGGAACTCGAACGATGCCTCTTCGTAAATCTTGACCGAGAATGGCTTCTTTGCCGTTGATTTTGTAGCAGAGAACAAACGTGGTTGAGTTGTTGACTTAACTCTTCCACTTTCAACTCCAGTTCCGATTGTGTGTTTACGTTGTTGACCGGAGCTGTGTCAATCTCCACTACTTTGTCGGCAGTTTCTGCTAGTTTATCAACTGGAGTAGCAGGATCCATAGTGGCCAAGACACGCTCAGCTGATGGAGGAAGTTTCTGCAAGAACAACTGTCTAAAGATGTCCTTATCGAAGGTTTGTGCGCGTTCGCCTAGAGCGCACTGCATAGCCCTCAGCATTTGAGTGGGCTTACGGTCTCCAAGTTCTTCTTTTGAGATTAACTGATGTAGTTTCTCACGCTCGGAGACAGTGGTGCGGCACAGGATGGCAGACTTCAGATCGTTGTATGGGTCCTCACTCGTGGAAGTAGACACGATGACGTCACGGACTTCAGAGATGATGCTCGCTGGTAGAGAGGACAAAACATGATCGTATTTTGTCCTGCTAGCGGTGATCCTTCCCAAGTTGAATTGTGATTCCACTTGGTGGAACCAAATAAATGGATCACCCGGCCAGAAGACGGGGAGCTTTACGCTCAAGTGGGAGATGGCACCAGCGTCGTCAGGCATCTTCTCCTATGCTTGCTGACGTACAAGCAAGACGACAAGTTACCAACGAAGAAGTGGAGGTTGAGACGAGCGCAGGCACAGAGCGCACGGGCAGGGGTGAGGGGCAGAGGGCACGAGCGACGTTACAGTCTGGTCCTAGTCGCTCGGGTGAAGGGGGTGATGGGCACGAACGACGTTACAGTCTAGTCCTAGTCGTTCGGGTAAAAGGGGGGAATCCAACTCCGGGGTCACCAATTGTTGGTTTTCGTCGTCGTCGTCGTTGGGCCTAGGCAAGCTACGGCTTGGGACCGTAGCGCATCTATCCGGTATAGGTTAACCTGGATGATGTAGCCATAAGCACTGCCGCTGGTTAAGTGCCAACCAGTGATTATCTCACTAGCCGTATTGAGTCCGTTAGGCGAAACTGCGACAGTACCAAGGATGGAAAATATAACCCTTGGATTTCTATTATTTATTTGCAAAATGGACATGGTATTAGATTAAAATAATTATTTGAATATAAATAATTAACTGACAATTGTGATATATAATTAATTATGTTTACATACAATAAAATAATACAGTATACATAAAATTAGTATTAATGTGGTTTACAATTGAATTATGATGGGTAACTAATTTAAAATGAATTTATAGCTATTCCGAAATTCAAGACGGTAAAATTTAACATTTATCTTGAAACTAAAATAAGAGTATTCACTACAATACCTTCTGAGAGCCTCCTCATTGTTGCGGATAGCATTAGAACAAGTAAAGTTAAACACGGTTTTTTTTACATTAGTAGTAGGGATAGAATATGGAATGTACGCCTCCATGCCCGAGAATATCAGCACACCCAGTCCTACCCCGACCACGAAAGCAGTAATCATTCCATGGGAAATCACGGAAGTACTGCCTAAGGGCCTCCCAATTTTGGGAGAATCGAAAGGCCGAACTGGAGTGGTAGGACAGGAAACAGATATAAGATTGTGATCGGAGGTGCCCAACGGAGAAAAAAATTTGACAGAGTAAGAAGAAGGATAAGAGGTAAGAAATAAATCCAGAATGTTGTGTCTATCTCCAAGGGATCGGGGATACGAATAGGGTGCTGTACAATCTACTCTAGGTCATTTAGGATAGAAAAGTTGTAATCTAGTTCACCAGGGATGTCAGTGAAATGGGAGAAAAGCCAAAGGTGGTGGTGGACATTGCAATCTCCTAAAATGGAGATTTCAGCAAGGGGAGAGCGGGAAAGAGTGTATTCCACTTTAAAAGTGAGGTAGTCAAAGAATTTTGGATAGTAAGTAGAATTAGGAGAATGATAAACAGTGCAGATGTATTTAGTTTGAGATTGGCATGTAAGCCGTAGCCAGAGTGTATAAAATTCGGAAGATTCGAGTTCGGAAATACGAAAACAAGTTAGATCATTACGTACACATACGCAGCATCCACCTTTGAAGTAAAATTGAATATAGAGAAAGTAAGAGGGTACAGAAAAGGGGGTGGCGTCAGTCATCCCAGGCACCTGAGTTTCAGTGAGGAAAAGAAGATGAGGTTTACAGGAGAGGTGGTGTTCAACAGATTGAAAATTTGAGAAAAGGCCACAAATGTTGCAGAAGTTAAAGAAAAGTGAACCAGAGAGAGGTTCAGAACATCTCGAATGGGCGGTAGCAGATCCAGCCCCGCTGCCCGGATCTGCGTTCCCGGTATCGGCAGCGGGGGAGCCAGAAGTGGGGACATCTATGGGCCCCTCCATAGGCCCCTCCCGAGGCTCTTGAAGTTGATACCTTTTTTTTTTAATTTTGAAAAGACTATATAGTGTCAAAGATGCCTGTGTATGTAGTGAGGAATAGGGAGAGAAGTGTGTATTTGAGAGCATGCTGGCCTGCTCACAGGGTAGATGAAGCACGGAAGAAGATCAGCAAAGGAGGAGAGTGACAGGAGAAACGGAAGTTCCAGCACTCCCTATCTTCTGTCTAACTTTACCCAGGAGTACTTCCCTGGTCGATTGGTGTCTACAATCTCCTCCATTTAATACTGGTAGACAAGTCTTAGGTTGTCTCAATGGGGCTCCATTATGCACTTGGAAAAAGGGTGGGGAACTGGGGGAAGAGATAGGCCTGTTTGAATTATTTATACTATTAGCAGAAATTGAGGCATGAGAGGCCGCGACTGAAGAATAACTCCTCTCAGAAAGACCAAGGGATTTTAATTTCGCCGTCAGGAGCATCATCCTCTTTTTAAGCCTCAATCTGGTCTCCCTCTCACGCTGCAGCTCGTTCTTCAGCAAATCTATGTTCGAGTACCACCTGCAAACTAATTGATCGTTATTATTAGCTAAATTAAACGCGTAAGCAGCAAACTTTCCTTTGCACCGACTGCAAGAACTTGACAGGGGTAGGACCATGCTATTAACTAATTAGAATACTAGCATTTGTAAATTAATAGTAAAAAGTAATTTAAGCAAAGTAAATTAATAGTAAAAAATAACTTCTGTCCCCTGTTCGACCGATTTTTTTTCCCACGGAGGGTAACCACACCCTGCCTGCAAAGAAAAATCAACTTTATTAGGCTACGTTTTCTACCGGATTGGAATTTCAACCTACTTCCTTATCCTTAGCAAATCTAAATCAACCTTATTAGACCATGTTTTCCACCAGATTGGAAATTTGCACTTCTCAAACACCGCACTAACAAGCTATATGCACTTCGTTCAATCAAGTAAATATAATAATAAATAAAGTCAATAAATAAAATATAGTCGGTTATGAATAATTCGTAACGTGAGGTAATTTAGTTAAGAAGGCACCGAACACTATTTTTTAAAAGTTATTTTGACTGAAACAACTTATTTAATTGGTAACACTGGACACTCGATAAAACACGTCTGTTCACAAGCAAAGACGAAGCACTTCTGAGGAAAGACGTGTATATGCTGAATCTGAACCCTCCGATTCCTCCTTAGGGGAAGCATTAACTCCTCCAGAAAATAGTTCAAGCAAAAGGATTAAAACACAGCATATCAAGGATATGAAAGTGTGTGTATTTTGTAGTTCAGCTCGAGACAAATTGAAAAGTGGAAACATTGACCATGATTTGTTTCAGATATGTACTCCAGGTCGTGCCCAAAAGTTATTGAGTTATGCTCACTTATTCCAAGACGATGTTTTTACCAGAGTAGCGATGTTGAACGAATACAAAGATGTATTCGCTGCAGATGTATTCTATCATAATAATTGTATAAAGAAGCATTTTGCAGCCTATGATCGCAGAATAGAGACGATTTTGGAAAACAGACAGCAAGAAAATGAAGTTATAGGTTCTACTGACATGGTTCAAGAAGCGTTTAATGATGTAGTCTCAAAAATAGACTTCACAAGCTGTGGATACAGTGTCACCTACTTGAGACAAGAGATCAATAAAAAGCTGAACCAGGATGAATCTATCAGTAACTATTTGGTTAAGAGCCTGCTTATAGAGAAATTTAAGGACACCATTTATTTTACATATCCTAGCAACAAACGAAAATCCCAGATGGTCTATTCTGTCCAGATTGAGAGTGCAAGAATTGTTGAAACTTTGAGGAAATCATCTGTCGAAAACGTTGCTAAGGACCTAAGGAAAGAGTTAAAAACTTACAGTTTTGGTTTACGCTCTAGCTATTGTGATCCAAACGATCTTGATCTAGCCTTAAAACGCTTCCAAAATGAACGTCCTCCAATATGGCTGGAATTTCTTCAGCATTTGTTTTCCACCCGGAATGTATCAGATAGCAACAATCAGTTGATGCTGAAGTGTAACACTATCTTCCAGATGTTGTTTTACATCCTTCATAATGGTTTGGAGCCCACCCCATTCCATGTCGGATTTGCTCAAACTATACATAACCTGTCACAGTCTAAAGATCTTATTGAAATTGCAAACAAACGGAGCATTTGTGTAGGATATCAAGAAGTTCGCAAAATAAATTTTGCACTAGCAAAACGTACAATATCTTTATGTGGTTCACATAGAGTTCCAGTTCCTCCAGTATTTGATGAAAACCATCCAATTCAAGCAGCAATGGATAATTTTGACACCTTGGAAAATACCTTGACTGGAATTGGTTCGACACACGATACGGTGCTAGTTTTATTCCAAAATGCTCCATTAAGCTCTGCACCAACACAACAGCATACTAATAAGATCAGTGAAGCTCCAGAGTCAACCCTCCGGCTTGGCAAGTTACAAAGCGTTCTTCCTTGCCAAGAAATTATCTCCATTGGACCAAGACATGAACGAGGTACAATAAGTCAAGATTTCCAAGTCTCTGAATACAAGGCAAACGATCATTTACTAGAGACTGTTAATCTCAACCATTTCCTGTGGTTTGTGATGCGATACAAACATAGAACAACCACAATACAGGGCTCTTCAACTAACTCAAATACTGATAATGATGACTTTGTTCCAAGCTTTGTTGCTGTCAAAAGCCCTTTTGTAGGAGATAGCTTGAGCCTACAACTATTGCGTTCACTCCCATACTGCCATACAAAGCAACTGAATTTGATACCATTTTTACAACAATGATTAACTTTCGGGACGTGCTTAAGCAGCAGATTAAGCCATACGGTGCACTGTGGTGTGATGAAGGAGTTTATGCTATTGCGAAGGAAATTCAGCTCCTGAAGAAAGATCTGTTCAGTAATTTGTTTATCGGATTGGGTGGATTCCATTTTGAGAAGATTGTACTTGCTTGTATTGGATTTTGTCTTCATATATCGGGAATTGAATTTGTTTTGGTTGAAAGCGAATGTTTCGGTCCAGACACAGTAAAATCCGTTATGAATGGCAATCATTATGTGAGAGCCAAGCAAGGATTATCTTTCGTGCACGAAGCAATAACAAGCATTATGTTCGATGGGTTTTTGAGTGTCGATGAACACCGTAACTTATATGAAGATGCTGCAACTAAAATTTCAATTATGGTTGCAGAACAAGAGCAATGGGACGACTTTAAGTCTTCGATATATACTCTGTCTCAATCCTTTCAACAATATATAAAACAGAGGTCTGATAGTAATGAAAACTTTCATTACTGGTATCATTTTACCAATAGATTGTATCCAATCATCAGAGATTTAACCTACTCAATGCGGGCAGGTGATTGGTCACTATTTCTTTCTTCCATACAGAGATCAATCCCACTTTTCTTCGCCTACAATAGAACCAACTACGCCAGATGGGCACCAATCTTCTTTGAGGATTGTTTAAACCTTGAGGGTCTTTTTCGGAAGATGATACCACAAAAGCCATAGTGCTTTTATTTGTAAATAATGTTTCAATAAAAGTTTCAAATAAACAAGAAAATGGTGCCTCATCATTAAATGAGGTCGTTCCCACTAAGTTAGCTATAACTTAGCCCATTGCCGTGGTGCTGCACTGGGAAGATGCACCTGAGTGACGGTAACATTCTTTCTCAATCACATAAGCGGCCTTGACAGTTTTTGTCATTTTTGCCAAACTCTTTGCCACTTTAGCAAGATTTTCAGTCAACTTCATCATCAGAAATAATACATGATCTTATCTCACAGTCTTTTCCAACATGCAAACCTAAGAGTTTTATAAAATTAGCACTATTTTTTATATTTTGTCTATTTTTTCAAATATTCTACAACCATTTTTAATCATTGTAACCCAAAATTTAGACATTTGTACATGTTTTTGCGTTAGGAAATTTTAGTAGAGCTATTAATATCTAATTTCTTGACTATTTAGTTCGATAAGATTGGTTTGAGCTAGGTTATGCACCAAAATAGCCAAAAATTTAATTTTTGCGATTTTTTGACAATATTTACTTAATTTTTTATTTTTGCTGTTATTTTTTGACATTTTTGTCAGTTTTCTTGGTTCAGGCAGCAGTATGTTACAAACACAGATTCTCAAACAAACAATTGCCCTTAAAAATTTTTCAACTCAAGAATATGACAAAAATACGAAAAACTGATAAATTTTTCAATTTTTGCCAATTTTTTGCCATTTTGACCACTTTCGCACCAATTTGGTGCGATGGCATAGAAAAATTCGGATTCTACGCCCGAAAATTAGTCTAGATCAATCGTCAAAACCTCTGCACCCAGAAATTTATACGAACTCTAGGCCAGATCCTGTACTAGTGAACACACGTTTGATTATCCCAGTTGCTGAATTATCGTATTCACACTTCCTTCACTATTTCCTAGCTCCAATGATAGCTCCTTGTATGTGACGCGCCGATTTGATCGAATGATGCTGTTAGCACGTTCCACAGTGTGAGATGTGACAGCCGATGCCGGACGACCGCTGCGTGGCTCATCATCGAGGCTGGCTCTCCCTTTCTCCGGTGATCTCACACGTTTAGGCCAGCGTCCAACTACCTTCGATCAACAACAGCATCTCCGTAAACGTTTTGTAGACGTTTGTGAATATTTCCAACTGTTTCCTTCTCTGCGGTTAAGAAATCGATAACAGTTGTCTGTTTACGACGCACATCACTGTCAGACGCCATTTTCGAAACTGCGTTATCCATCAGTTTTATAGAAGGGCGTTTAAAAGCGGTTTTCTACAAGGAGGGGAGGTTCAAACTGGAAAAATCCGGTCATGTGAAGCGCATAAAGTTCAAACTTACGGCCAAAAAGACATTTCATCCCCATGGCCTATTATTTAGCTAAGAAAAAAGGGTGGGGCAAACTATATTGAGTGCCCCTAGTATATATTATGGTGTACCTCTTCCTTCTTTCCAGGGAGTATAGACTTAGTTTACGTAGTCTTTCCCAGTAGTTGAGTTCTTTGCAGTCATTGATCTTAGCTGTGAAATGTCTCTGAATATCTTCTAGTTTATTAATTTCTTCCTTCTTGCATGGGAACGTGAAGACTGAGCAATATTCAAGTTTTGGTGTGATTAGTGCTTACAGCAGGAGAATCATTACTGTGTTGTCCCTTCTTTTAAAGGTTCTTAGTACTTGTCCCGCGACTCTTTTTGCTTTGCTTATCGCTATTTGGTTTTGTCTTGAATTTCGCATCATCGGTCATTTTAACCCCCCAAATCGAACACTTTTGTGCTTCTCTGAATTTTTTCTCTCTGTCTGGGGCATAATATGCTGTCTGTTTAAGTTCTTCATTTGTACCGTATCTTAAGAGCTGAAATTTCTCGGTGTTAACTGTCATGTTGTTCTCTGCTGACCATTTGTATGTTTTGTTCGTGTCCTTCTGCAAGGCCTGCACCCCTTTTATATAGCTGATTTATCTGCTGATCTTTGTGTGTGTGTGTATATATATATATACACACACACACGCACACACACACACACACACACACACGCACGCACACACACACACACCACACACACACACACAGTAGTCCCTCTATAATCGTCGTTAATTGGTTCCATAAACAGACGACGATTAAGGAAACGACGATTAACGAGTCATTGAAATACATGTGCTAATGACAAATCGTTCCAGATCACCTGCTGTACTGTACTTACCAAATTATGAAGTGGCTGGCTTTGCATGAAGGGGGTTAGTGGGGCCTGGTGATGGAGTTTTATTGCTTGGTCGGTGAATCACCATCCATCAGCAGATCAGGGAGATCTACTGCTGTTGATTCCACTTTATACTCACTATCCTTTTCTTGAAGGTCATCAAAAATCTTTTTGGCTTTTCCTCTAATGAACATAGAACGAATGTTTTGACACTTTGCCTGCTGGTCACTTATCCACAATAACAATAACACAGCTCAACAAAAAAATTTTTTTGTTTCGTTGCCAAGGAAATTCGTACGAATTTAGGGTATTTTGGGGTTGCTGAATTCCAAAATGAAAGTAGTTTTTCCGATTTGGCTCTAGTTCTTGAGATAATGAATACCCTCAATTAATAGGAAACGTAACCATAACGCGTGCATATGGGAAACTACCGGAACATTCTAGATGGTGAGACCGAATAAAATGCCATTATGTATTTCATGTGTTTACTTTTGTATGATTTGAGACAATTTCAATGCGATTTGTAAGTAGGCTCCGCCTGAACATTAAATTTTTTGCATTGTTACGTGTTTCAATGGGGTACCAATTATTTCATAAATTAGAGCCAATCTAGCAAAACCGATGTCATATTCGGAATCAGCACCACAAAGTTACCCCAAAACCACTCTAATATGATTGGCAATAAAATGAGTGTTGACCAGTGTAATTTTTCCATCTTAATCATAATATCATCTCTAGAACGCATCATTAGTATGGCCGAAAAAGGTTAAAGTGCAACTGCATTGCAATATTGATCAAATGAATGCCATTGCCACCCACTCCTTGTTGCAAGAGGCCAACCCTCTACCACCCCAGGGTGCCAAAAAAAGGGGGGAATTCCCCCAGCAAGCTGAGGGAGTCCACCTAACCTAAGATACTTTGGGGGATAAGCTGGAACGGTTTCCCCCCCCCTAAAGGGGTATACCTAATCTAACAGAGAGAAAGGAAGACAGAACATCCTACGTCTGGCTCCGCCAGACGCATAATGAGAGCTCAGGTAGCATCGCTTTGCTTAGAACTCGAAATCCGCCAGTTGGTTTAAGCAGCCATTTGGATTAATCTGGCTTAGAAGGCAGGTGTATGTGTATATATATTAGTAATTTTTCAGTTGCCAGATTGCGCTATTTATTTAGAGATATTCTTGACAGTTGGATTAGAAATCCGTCAGTCGGCTTAGAAGGCTTAACCAGCCATTTGGTACTCATATACTGTAAATATATATATTGAAAGTGCATTGTTTATATATAATCCCATCTCCCTAGTTATTCCTTAATATTGTTTATATATACGATGGTAATTCAATAAGTATCCGCACTTTTTATTTTCACAATTTTATTTTCACATCTGATAGATTATAAACACATCATTTCTCAACATAGTCTCCCTGTTTCTCAATACACTTAGTCCAGCGATCTACAAGCTTCCTAATGCCATCACAAAAGAATGTTTTTGGTTGTGTGCGTAGCCAGTCATACACCGCCTCCTTCAGGTCATCATCGCCTTGGAATCGCTGACCTCCCATAGCGTCTTTTAGTGGTCCAAACAGGTAAAAATCCGAAGGTGCCAGGTCTGGATTGTAGGGTGGATGGTCGAGAACTTCAAATTTAAGTTCTTGAAGGCATTTTCTAGTCTGTGCAGCGGTATGAGGGCGCGCATTGTCGTGTAACAGAATAACACCTTCCGACAATCTCCCTCCTCGTTTTGTGCGAATTACTTGCTTTAACTCATTCCGAAGCATGTCAGAATACGATGCACTTGTTACTGTAGTTCCATGCTCTAGATAATGTTCAAGGATTGGGCCTCGTGTATCCCAAAACAGTGTTAGCATAACTTTACTTGCTGACGGCTGCGCTTTGAACTTCCTTGCAACGGGAGATGTTGGATGCTTCCATTACATGCTCTGTCGTTTGCTTTCTGGTTCATAGTGATGGATCCAGGTTTCATCTCCAGCGATAATGCGCTCCAAAAAGTTTTCACCTTCATTATGATACCGCAAACGACAGAGAATGCAATGGAAACATCCAACATCTCCCGTTGCAAGGAAGTTCAAAGCGCAGCCGTCAGCAGGTAAAGTTATGCTAACACTGTTTTGGGATACACGAGGCCCTATCCTTGAACATTATCTAGAGCGTGGAACTACAGTAACAAGTGCATCGTATTCTGACATGCTTCGTAATGAGTTAAAGCAAGCAATTCGCACAAAATGGAGAGGGAGATTGTCGGAAGGTGTTATTCTGTTACACGACAATGCGCGCCCTCATACCGCTGCACAGACTAGAAAATGCCTTCAAGAACTTAAATTTGAAGTGTTCTCGACTATCCAGCCTACAGTCCAGACCTGGCACCTTCGGATTTTTACCTGTTTGGACCACTACAAGTCAACGTTACGGATATTTTAAATTTGAAGTGTTCTCGACCATCCAGCCTACAGTCCAGACCTGGCACCTTCGGATTTTTACCTGTTTGGACCACTACAAGTCAACGTTACGGATATTTGCTTTGTGACCTTCACCCGCGATACACGTTTAGGGTGCTTCTAAGAACAAATATATTCCCAAACGAGCCTGAAACGGTGTATATTCCAGAATGACAAATAGGCTAAAGGAATAACGTGAATTAATAAAAATCTATCTTCGATTGCCCTGGGCATTGCAGCAGAGGTTTGTTAAAAATATCGACTCGGAATTTTTAAAATGCATCTGTGAAATCTGCCTTAATGTTATAAACTGTAATGTACCAATGAAACCTACTCAGAAGGCTCGTCTACGTCGTTACAAGAACATAATACGTACGCTCGCTCGTAAAAGTCAAACTGTGGGAAAGAAAACGCGAATTATCCTAGAACGAGGGGGTTCATTCCACTCCATCTTATTTTCAGTTTTGGGACCTTTACTGACTAGATTAATATAATGAAGAAAGTGGTTGTGATTCCGCACGAGCGGTATGCTTCACTGAAGAGTTCAAAGAGTCCAGACACGGTGTAGAACCCCATAAAAGCAGGCTTAAAAGAATGGAAAGCGAATTGTTAGACCTATTAAAGAGCGAAAAGTCACCTGATGAGAAAAGGATCTTATACCAAGAGTCTCTGCAGAAATTTCTTCATGAGTACGAAGATTATAAGAATCCGACAGAGATCCCCGTGGTTATTAGGCACAGCGCGGGCAACGATGAGCATGGCGACATAGGACCTGGATCCGACGTTAGAGATGACCAACCAAAGAATAACGGTACGCCCCACAACATATCGAACATGTATTAAAAAGCAGTATCCCACATACATTGAGGAATAAAGGCTTAAGTCTTTATAATCTATTGAGTGAGGACCCCATCATACAGTGGACTGATACAGGCGAGGTAAAGTGGGACAGGTCCTCACCATCAGGAAGGAAGCATATTAAATCAAGACTACAAAAATAAATGTCCCCAAAACATTGATAGAAAATCTGAACATGTTTAAAGACTTGGAGCAAGTCTCGCACGTGCCACAACTGAGTACGCCATCAGCCCCAGCGTAGCATCTCTGAAGAGGAGAAAGAAGATACCAAACAACAAAAACGGCCAACCTATCGACGTGTCTCTAAAATACGCAAATGGCTAACGTATTAAGTAAACACTATTATGACATTTCTAACCCAGCTTCCTACGGCGGTGTTGATAGACTATACAAAGGTGTTTCCAATGATGGAGCATGGAAAAATGATGTTGAGAGGTTTTTACGGGAGCAGGATGCTTATACTGTACACTTCATAAGCCGGTGAGAAAATGGTCAAAAACAGACAGGACACAGCGGCTTCGATTGACTCTATTTGGGAAGCAGAATTAACAGACATGCAAAGATATTCAGTATATAATGATGGCTATCGCTACATCATAGTCATAATAGAAGTATTCTATTCTCTAGATATCTGTGGCTAATTCCCCTGAAAAATAAATTGCCTGAAACAGTTGCTAAGCTACCAAAACGCTGATGTTCAAAGAAAACAGTATTCCAGGCTATTTTTGTACGGATATGGGGAAAGAATTTATAGGCCGTGCTTTTCAGAACATGTTCAGTTACTACACTAGCATTTCTATACATAAGGCCTATTTAGATGAAAGAGTTCAACGTACCATAAAGGAACGCATGCTTTGCTATTTTACACATAAAAACATATACAGATATATAAACATTTTGGAATCATTGGCCTCATCATAAACCGTTCACACCATCGCGCGATTGGAACACTACCTAGCGAGGTTTTAGAAAGAGGTACGCACACAGAGCGTGAGGTGAGAAGAGTTATTCGTAGAGCACTGCTACACTCTACACGTTTCGAAATTAATGATTTTGAGATTTTAAAGTTAGGGCTATGAGACCTAAAAGCGAGATAATGCTGCATTACGTTGAAGATTTTAATGGGGAAGAAATCGCAGGAGGCTTTTACCGCGAGGAGTTGCAGAAAGTCATATATAATTTAGGAAATAATGTGTTTAAAATTGAAAAAATTTTAGGCAGCAAAGGTTTACGAAAGAGAAAAATGTACCTGGTGAAATAGCTAGGGTACCCTGAAAGCTTCAACCCCTATATAAAAGCTGATGCAATAATAAAGCTTAAATAGTATGCAACATAACGTCTAACCACTTCTATGCCACACTCCCGTCCTCTTTTTCTCTTCTGTCTGTACATCCTAATAACACCCTGGCCAACTTTGTACCAGAACTCCATGGGCCCATTAAATTGGAACGTGATTCGTATGAGGTGGAGATATGCGAAATTCAGCTATCCACCAGCTTCTTAAGTATTGATTATAAAGAACTCATTTTTACGGTTCTTAGAGATCGTGATGAATGTGAAAAGGCAGGGGTAATTAGGGATGAAACCATGCGGGCCGCCCGGAGTGGGGAGGCACTGTATTACGCTACAGTAGTAAAACTAGGCCCGGGTCGTTATGATGCGGCCGATGATGTTGTGAGAGACTTAAACGGAAGTTTAAAAGGCTCAAATCTTACGGCTCATTTAGTATACGAAGTCGTTAACAAAGAAACCCCTGCACATGCACTGACCCTAAAATCACATGATAATAGAAATATTAAAGACAAAGGACTGTTTAAAATTATAACCTAGGGCCGATATTGAGCAGCGCTGCAAAGAGATGCCTTTCACGAGGCACAACATGACTTGTCCAGCTTAATGTATCATTTGAAATTGGAGAAATTGGGTGATGGCTATCCATCCGCAGACATGTACTATATTTACAGCAATATCGTGGGGCATCAATTTATTTGGGGTACCCAGGCGCGTCTACTCCGCATTGCGCACATACCCAATCATAGAGGGAGGAGCTTGAGCATTACATATGACAAACCTCACTATGTGAATGTTGCGACTAATATATTAAGAAATATCTCAATATATATAAAGACGATTGAGGGAAAAAAAATTCCCATTCGGTGATGGGAGCTTAACAGTGAAGCTGCACTTTCGACGCACTGAGTTATAATGACCGAAGGCCTTTCACACTCTATCGAGGGGTGATATACCAGCGTGGGAGTGGACTTGGATCCATTTTTTCAGCCATACTACGTACGGCTGTTCCCTTGCTGAAGAGGGGTGCCAGATATCTCGGGAGGAACGCGTTACAATCAGGTTTTAACACGGTAGAAGACATAATGGCGGGGGCTAAACTTAAAGAAGCTCTAAAAAAAACACTAAAAACGTATACGGGACGAAATCATCAAAGATGCAGAGAAAAATGCTTGGTGGTGGGAAGAAGAGGGCTGTCCGGAAGAAGGGGTTAACAACATGTGGCGTTAAACTTAAAAGGACATCAAAAAAGACGTGTTCTAAGCGAATGAAACCTATTTTTATAATTTTTTGTAACTGATATAAGCTAAGGACATTGCTCTCACGAATCATAGGATGTTTACTATTTGTCGAGAGAGGTGGCACTATTTCCGACTCGTCATGGCACGCTTCATCCATCTGTGTAGCTCACAATGTTGTAAATCGGAGCTGTCCCTCTTTGATATGACCCACCACAAGTTTCTATTGAGCACAGTGACTTTATTACAATTAACCCATTAAAAACAATTAGTTCCCCGAGTGCCCCTATAGAATTCGTGATACCCAGCTCAGGCCCATACTTTTTTGATCTAAGCTGTATGCACATGTACGTTAAACTATGTATCGCCAATTCTGATGGAACGGACTGCGATGATGAATATGTTGTATTTCCCGAAACAAACTTTCTACACGCCATATTCAGCCAGTGTGATGTATATTTAAATCAGTTCAACCTCCCGGGAGGAGCGGGTTATTTTCACCTAGAGCTTATCTGGAAAATGTGCTGAACTTTTCAAAAGAGGCGAAGGATACCTTTTTAACTGCCGAGGTCTCTTATCAGACTAAAGACGAAAGTAGTATAAAGGACAAATTTACAAATTCTAAAAAGAAAATATACGAATGTTTCGGACGCCTGCATACAGACTTCACATTCCAGGAGAAACTGCATATGAATGGGGTGGAAAGGAAAATAAAGCTCACCCACACGAATCATGAGATCTGCATAAATCTGGAAGCTGATTAAGAAGAGGGCGCAAAAACCGCTGTGGTTCATGTCATGGAAATATACCTTCGCGTGCAGCGAGTGAAACTTAGTTCACAAAAACAAATAGAAATTTTAAAAATATTACTACATACCACAGTAAAATACCCAAACAACAGAGTACAGATCAAACTATACACAGTTCCCGCAGGGTTGGCCTCGAAACAGAAAACGTGGCTCTGGGAGTTCTACCTAAAAGGATATTAATTGGAATGCAGGATCACGCTTCGGTGAATGGAAAATATAAAAAGAACGCCTTTAAATTCGAGAATTTCGGCCTTTAAAATATAACTATATGTCAATGGCGTTGCTTTGGGCTGGGCTATGGATACGGAGTACTCATCAGACGCTGTGTCCCCTCTTTGCACGAACGCTAAAAGTAATCTGGCCCATATTGCAGGTGCTGGTGATGAGCTCGGGATTTGGATAACGCAGACAGAATTCATCGATCAATTTAACCTTTATCCGTTTGACATCAGACTTGACTTATGTGCTAGTGTAAATATACACTTAAGTCCACAACAGACTGGGAACATCTCAGTCAAATTGGAATTCGCCAAGCCGATAGACGCGCCTATTAGTGTACTAGTATACCTCGAGTCACAAGCCCAAATAGAAATCGATAGATTCAGGAGCGTAGTCACTGACTTTTAAAATGAATGCGAATACACTTCAGAGAGTAATGAATAGTGATCGATTCACACGCTCCAAATTTATCGGTGTGTTTGCGAAGAATGAAACATTGAAATTACGAAACTACGAGAAAATGTGGCAGCCTTATTGTGAACACTGATATTACACTGGTATGCATATGACCTTTTTTTGTCTGCTGTGAGGGTTTTTTCAACTCATATTATATAAGTCGACCATGCTGAATTCGAAAATGACATTGGTTTTCCTCAATCAGGTCAGGTTTTTTCTCTATTGGTCATTTATTATAAGTCCAATTTTATCCCCAAATTTATTGATTTTTTTAGCTTAAACACTGTAGATACGAGTAATATTATAAGAACACTCGTGAAAAATGAAAACATTGTGTGAATAAATACTTTTATTCATACAATGAATATGGAAAAAAGTTTATTGAGGAGGGAATGAAGTTTTTTTGGCTTTCCGTCTGTGTTTTTCTTCGGGCACGTCTCGCTTCAAACACCAGCAATAGTCCGCCAGCATATTGATATCCCAGTTTCCCTGGTACCTCTCTTCCATTATTTTGATATCTTGGTGAAATCGTTCACCCTGTTCCTCACTATAATCCCCGCAATTTTCAGGAATATAGTCCGAGTGGGACCACAAAAAGTGCATTTTTATGGACATGCGCGACCCATGAGCTTTGAAAGCTTCCATCAAGTTTTCGACAACGGACTCGTATTCTGGACTTCTACGCTTGCCAAGAAAATCAGTGACAACTGATTTGAATGCCTGCCAGGCATTCTTCTCAGTTGGAGTCATTGCGTTTTCGAACTGAGTATCCTTGATCAAAGTTCGAATTTGAGGACCATCACAAACCCCAGCATTTAGTTTAGCATCAGATATATGAGGAAATTTACTCTCGAGATATCGGAATGCTGAACCCTCCTTACTCATTGATTTGATGAAATTTTTCATCAAGCCCAGCTTAATATGATGTGGTGGGAGCAAAATTTTTGTTGGTGGTACAAGGGGCACTGAAACGACATTATGCGACCCAGGTTCAAAATTCTCTCTGGATGCCCATTCACGCTGTGCATAGTGCTTCTCATCCGGTCGGCTATCCCATTTGCAGAGGAAACATGGGTATTTCGTGTATCCCCCTTGCATTCCCAATACAAATGCCACAATCTGAAAAAAAATGAAAATATTTAAAGAATTTAGAGAATTTGTTCTATCAGATAAAAAAAATCTATGCATTGGACTGTATCACTTCTGTGGGGAAGTTAAGTGTTCTTATACGCTCTCAAATAACCTTTAGGAAAAACAACATAGTCAATAGCAATAGTTTACTTATGATAGTATTACCTTCAAATCTCCACAGATCCTCCAGTTATGTTGGTCGTATACGAGAGCATCCAGTAAAATTTTCATGTTATCGTAGCTCTCAGTAAGTTGTAGGGAATGTGCTACAGGGACTGATGCAACCCTATTCCCAATGTTGAGAAGTACTGCTTTCAAACTTCGTTTAGACGAGTCTATAAATAGCCTCCATTCTGATGCGTTGTATGGCAGGCCCAAGGATTCGATTAGCCCCTCAAAATTGCAGCAGTACACTAAGGAAGAGGTATTTTCGTGCACTGCAAAAAACTTGCGGAATTCTTCCTCTCGTTTCCTATACCAGGAGAATGTTGTTCCCGGAGCCAGCAAGTTGTCCTCTCGAAGTCGTGAGCCCAAGTTGTCGGCAGCTAATTTGGAAAGTCCTAAATCCCTGGTAAGATCATTAAGTTTGGCCTGGTTGAGAGGCCTCGGCTCATTTGAAGCGGTATTTTGAGGTATATACGACTGGGACTGGTCATTGGCATTGGTCATTGATTCATCATTAGAATCATCGAAGTCCAGGGTTTGAGGTGGGTCGGGTATTGGAATTCCAGGACCATCGGGTACAGGTCTCATAGCAGAAGGAATGTCAGGGTATACAACAATGTGTTTATTCTTCTTGTTAACTCCTGAAAATAGAAACACAGAAACATGGATATAAAACTTGCATATGAAATAGAAGAAGCATTCAGACAGTGGCGGCTCGTGAGGGAAGGCTGCGGTCTGTAAGATATGAAATAGGTCGATGGAGTCTGTATATTTCCTTTCTTTTTCATTCATATTGTCCCTTCGGGGAAAATATGAATGAAAAAGAAAGAAAATATACAATCATTGTATATGTAAATGTAACTTGTATAACAATATGTATGTGTAAATGTATTTTCTATAACAATATGTATATGTAAATGTATGATTACCATTATGGTGAATATTATGCTATATATGGTGAATATTACATTACGGTGAATATTATGTCAAGTTTCATACGAGGATTTCAAAATATTTAAGAAAAATAAATTTATAAGCCCACCTTGGAGGTTTGTCATGCAGAAATAGCAATCTGTCACTTGATCCTTTCCTTCTCTCCAAATCATGGGAATTCCAAAAGGCAAAGATTTCGCTCTGCCTTTGCTCCATCTTCTCAAATTTTCAATGCACGTCTTGCAGCACATATGAGGGGCGAAATTTTTGTGCTTGTCCCCTAGCTTAATTCCAAAGTATGCTCTATACATTGTCTTCACAAATTTAGTGATTTGGGACTGGTTATTTGGCATGGTAACCGTCCCACATATGTAGCAGAATCTATTGGGATCATTTTTACACGCTCTATTCATTATGAAATATTTTATCTATATGCCTGAAAAGTAAAAAAAGATATTATACAAGTGAAACAAGTGATGTAGATGTTACTCTTCCAATTCCGCTTTGACAAAATCACGAAAAATTCTATTTTACTTATGAGGCCATAGCCGGATAACCTGAGCTGATTGAGAAAAACGGATTGCAGATTCGAAATCAGCAGGAAACTCTCTATAAGAATCACTTACAAAACCCTTGACAGCAAAATTGATGCATAACAGTGAATTATTGGTGACGAAGGTATTAATGTCTAATTAAAAATTAAAATGTTTTGGTTATAAGAAATTAATAATGGTTGTTTAATAAAGAAGATAATAATATTTAATAAGAAGTGTAATTACGATAAATAATGGGTTGTTTATTAAATATTAGTTGGCAACACTAAAAAGCCGCCCAAGCTAAAGGCTGGTTAGAAATGTCTGTTTGTGATCGGACGCCCTTTGTTCTAATAAGGTGTTTTTTTGTATTACGATGGTTTTGTAAATTTAGAATATTCTTTTGTGTTAATCCAGATTTAGTGGCAGGTTTAGTGATGAAAAGGCGGGACTGGTTTTGTTTCATCAGAAACTACCTATAGATGAATATTTTCCATGGTGTCACTCTATGGTGCGTGGCGTGTAGTATTGATGACGTCATCAAGATGGCCGCCAACGAAATTCAAAAAGTCTTCAATATCTCCGCTATTTATGGACCAATTTGAAATTTTAAGGTCTCATTTTAAAGATATTTATAGTACAGATATGCAATTACATCACTAGTGTTATACGTTCAGGAAATCGGCTCCTCCCACTGGTATTACGTCACAGAAGTGGGCGGAGTTGTTTCGACTGGGGGTGTGGCCTACGGCTAGACTAATATAGGAAAAATAACGACTTTTTCTCAGTCTGCTGTAGGTTGCACACCAGTTGAGACATAGCCTGTTTTTGTGGATTTGTGATATTTATTTATCCACCCAAATAAAATTCAAGGACGGATTTCCAAATGGAAATCGTCTACCTTGTAATTTTTTAGATAACAATAACATTGCTGTCCATAAATGTTTGAGTTATTCACTAAAATATTGCAGCTCAAAACTAAGTTCCTTAATCCAAAATAGTCCTAGGTCTAGATATTTAATACATAATATTTGTGTGATTGTTTGCATGTATATTACGTGAGTGATGAGAAATTGAACCTAGTTCATGTGTTTATGTGCTGTTGAATTTAAATGTCTGTCTGTCTGTCTGTCTGTCTGTCTCTCGCACACACAAACACACACACACACACACACACACACACACACACCCACACCACTATTTTTCCACTGATTATTTTTTTTTTTTTGTTTCAGGTACAACCATTTGACTGAAGTTATGGAAGACGTAATGAAGATAGCTCAACCATTGTCGTCCAAACTTAAGCGCTCGAGTGGTATAGACTTTGATTTGTGTTTATTGTGTCAACGCCAACAAAAGGAGGCTTTAGTTGAAAACTCAAAATCTACACAAAAACTACTTGATGCTGTAAGAATTCGAAATAAGTGCGAAGATAGTGATTATAAACACCTTGCAGAACACTTGGAAAATACAACCGCACAAGAAATAAACCAATATAATTAGGGGGGGGGATCAATTTTTATTTTTTGGGAGATTATTTATTTTTTCTGGTTCTTAAAATATGCTATCACTTACGAACAGCTTAGAAATAGAAAAAAAATCATGTATTTTACCCAAAACACGCCTGTATATGTGGTTTGAAAATTTAGTGAATATCATAATGTTCATTCTAAGAGTAAATTCCAGTTTATTTAAACAAGTCTTGTTAAAAAACATGAAATATCATTGAAGAAGTTAGAAATAGACCTGTAATTGATTAATTCATTACAGAATATATTTGCTAGAAAATAATGGAAAATAATATATGTATATATTTTTACATCACCTAGACAAAACAAAAAATCATAAATTCAGACATTTGATGAAACTGTCTAGATATATTTTCAAGTTAATTGCATAAGTCTCTATTGGAAGATTCTTGTAGTACTTTTTCAGTTTGAAGATATCTGGCGACCTGGGAAGAGATGTCGATGTATCTCTTGCATATCTCACTTCGATGTATATTCTGTCACTTTTCTCTTTGAGTGACAACCTTGTAACATTCACAAAATCATCTACTTTACTAGCTTTGGTGAAAGGTCCACCAGGAACGATATTTTCCATTAATTGTGATACCTTGAACAGAAAATGACCCTGCACCCTTTTTTCTAGATCCATCATGATGATAAGTAATTGTGACTGACTCATCCGAATTCATGATCTCTTGTACTATTTCTGCCAGTACAAAATATTCAATAGCGTTTCCTATTTTTCGGCATGCTGATTGGGCTGGAGCTGTCTAAATCAATGTAATGCGCATTTTCGTCAAAGTACTTCCAGCTGCGATCGAACTTGTAGTTTCCCACTTCAATAATAGCTGCTGTTGCTTGGTTGTATGATAAATGATATTTGGAGATCAGTTTGTCAGCCACTCTGTAGAATGCTTCTTTTATTTTTGCCGGACTTTCATGGATATGCCTGTATTGAAGAGGCAACTTGTCTCTATCCTCATTCAAGTTTGTGTACACAAATTTTCGTTTTTTTGATGTTGATGGTATATTTTCTTCAGGGGTATATTCATCTTCAGTTCATGTGTCGTCATCTGTTATCGAGCCATCAAATTCTTGGTAAAGCTGTGATACAAACTGATTTTTCTTTGTCTTCTTGTTCCTTTAGGAGCATCTTGTCCATTGCAGCTTGCATCCTCATTTGCCTCTCAGCTGTTCTTTGCCATGCCATGTCCACTGAATTATCACAAAACATTTTTCTTGATCCTCGTTGATCCTCCAGGAACTTCCACTGTATCTCAGTAACTTTAACACCATAGATCTTCTCTTGGCGTCTTCGTGATTTCATATCTGTACAGGAGATATCAAACAAAGTGGCTGCAACACGGTTGTTGAATTCTGAAATTTCTGCTCGTTTTGCTTCAGTCATTCTCTGTGAGCGAACCTGACAGTGTTTTTTGAACTCTTCATAAAATTTTGTTATCTGGTTGACAATGTTACTGATCGACTTTGTGTATAGGTTGCACCAGATCCAAAGGTTCTGCAAGTTGTAGGCAACTTTCCATGCAGCATCACTAACAGAAAGTTGATTCTTACCAGCTCTGGCTGGCCTCAGCATGAACATCATCACTTGAATAACATCTTGCTGGAGTGGCAGTACACCTGCCTTAAACTGATATAGCTCAATATATTCCACATCTCCACACCGGCGTGTGGAAGCAGAAGGTAATTCTCTCATTTTGATCCAGTTAATTACTGTAAGTCTATTTTAAGATTTCTTTAGCTCCTGTAAATGAGAAAAAAATTATTAAACAAGCATAAAAAGTTACAACTAAAATAATTATGTAATATAATAATATTATATACATATAATACATAATGTGAAAAATTATTTCACGAAAGTGACACGTGAAAAGTATTTATGATGAATAAAACCACGAAGGCATTGCTAATGTACTTAAACTTTTGGATATCAGTGTAGTTTTTTCATATAACAATATTGTGAAAAACATCATAGTAAAAAATAGCCCTACCAATAATTTAGGCATTATCTATAAAATTGGGTGTAAGCAATGTGATTCCTTTTACATAGGTCAGACGGGAAAGGATTTGCAAACGCGTGTAAAACAGCATCAATATTCCGTTAGAACGGGACAGTTGTCCAGTGCCCTTTTTGTCCATTTGTCAGAGTTATCCCATTGTATTGATTGGAATAATGTTTCAGTTTTGTTTCACTCTAGCAACATTGTTAATAGAAATATTCTTGAGTCGGCTATAATTCAACTTACAAATAACCTTAACATGAGTAAAGGTCTGTTTCAACTCGATCCCGTTGCTCTGAATTCCTTCAGAATGGATTTAAACAAAAAGGGCAGGTTGTTAAATCTTTGGTAAAAAATTTGTTTTTGTCTTTTGTTTTTCTTACAATTTTATTTTTCAATTTTTTGCTGTATGCGTGTATGTGTATGTATGTATGTGTATGTGAGTATGTGTGTGGTCATTGCAGTTAAATGTGTTTGTATGTATATGTGTGTATATGTATGTATGTATGTATGTATGTATGCAGTTAAATGTATATATATATATATATATATATATGTGTATGTACCTTACCTTACCTTACAACCTCACAAAGGTTCTGCGCGATGATTTCTCATTTCGCGATGGTCAAGCTTGTACAGTATGTGTATATATATATATGTGTGTGTGTGTGTGTGTGTTTGTATATATGTGTGTATATGTATATATATTTGGTTATGCGGGTATACATGTGTACGTGTATTATTTGTAATTTTTTCAATTTATATTTATTTTTATTTCTTTATTCTTTTGCGACCTACCGTTTTTTCAGACAATAATTATAAAAACAAATTTGGTAATTTTTTTTTCCCTTATGCATATATATATATATATATACATATTCTGTATATATTGCGTTTATATTTCGTATATATACCGTATATATGTTGTATATATATTTTATTGTTCTTTATATATCATCTAGGCATCATTTTGTTTTCCAATTTATATTTACTTGTACTTTTTTATTCGTTTGTGACTATAATATGCATATGTGGTAATTTTTTCCCTTATAAATTGGTTGCCTCTCTTAAAATTTATCTTTCAATTTATTATTATTATTTTTTATTATTTTTTTTTTTAATAATTAATTTTTTTTTTTGGTTTATTTCTTTATTTCTTTGTGACATATATATCAATTTGGCATCATCTATTAAATTGATTGTAAAACTTCCCTTTTGAGCTTGAATTTGTAGACTCCACTTACAATATTTATATTTATTTTTATTTCTTTATTCTTTTGTGACCTGTTCCATAAACAAGCCATTTGAATTTATATTGAAGGTCGGCCAAAGTGCTAAAAGTGTCTTTTTATATATATATATATATATATGTATGTATATATGTTTGTGGTTTTTTTATTTGCCTGTTTATTTCTTTATGATTATTTAGGCTGTGACATATATATCACTAAGGCACTATTTGGTAATTAATTTTTTCTCAATTTATATTTATATTTATTTTTATTTCTTTATTCTTTTGTGACCTGTTTCATAAACTATAAATGTTGGCTCCTCCCACAATTTTTTCTATGCTTACTATATATATGTATATGTATATATATATATATATATATATATATGTATATGTATATATATATGAATATGTATGTATGTATGTTTATTTTTGTAACCTATATATTGCCTTGATCTGTCCTTTCACTCCAGTGTTCCTGAGGATGTCATTAGACGAAAGCGCTTGAGCACCCGTTTGTGTTTCTTTTTTCCTTCGTGGTTTTATTCATCATAATACATAAATATAAATATATATATATATATATATATATATAATATGATAATATAATAATATAATATTATTATTATATGTAAATAATAATCAGAAAATAATAATCAATGGCAAATAATCAGTTTTTGTGGCTAATATTGTTATTTAGCATCAGCAAACAATTCAGTTAACTAAATTTATGATGTGAATATTGATATCATAGCAATTTAATAGCATTTTTTTAACAAAACCAGATAAAGTGGCTAATAATTTTCATTGTTAATATTAGCAAAACTTCAGAGGGCATGTACAGGGGGGGTTAGTGACAGCAGATATTTGTGAAACATGGTTCATTTTACTTCTTTTGTATGATAGCAACTTTTAAAGACCAGAAAACTGGGGGTCACCATTTCTGTTCCCCCCCCTAATATAATGCAAGGTGGCATCTGTCCTGTTACAAGAAGTGCACACACAAAGGTAATGTTGATAGACTACAGGCCATATACAAAAAGCAACTGGCAGAACATGAAGATGCTGGTGAGAGCTCAGTGAGCAGGAAGGAACTTCCCTGTATAAGATCCCAAAGTACCGGTACGCAATTACAAAAAAATGTCTGCTTCTTTTGCGATAGACCTGACGCTAGGAGGCAGCCATTGCACACTGTTTCCACTAAAGATGCAGGTCAGAAGATGTATTATGCTGTTCAGTTGAGTGAAAATAGCCAATGGAAGCCTAAGTTGAGTGGGTGCAACGATCCAAAAGATGCTCATGCATATGACATAGTATATCACAAAGAATGCTATGCGAAAAACGTAAACAATGTCTTGCGAAGTGCAGAAAAACCTGAAACACCACCGAATGTGCCAGAATGTGCAAGTCAGGTAGAATTCATTGACTGTTTATCAGAGGCCCTTTTGGAAAGTAGGGTTGTTACAATGGCAGATGCTGAGCGACACGACAAAGAAATCTGTTACTCAAAAAGTGTTAAAGAGGAAGATATGATATCGAGAAAATCACTGAAAACACTTATTGAAAATGAACTTTTTGACATGGACGTAGTATACAGCAATCCTGTCTCCAAGAACTAATCACAGCGTATTTCTTTGAAGTCAGTTAACGATGCTATGCTTTCACATGCAGAAGCAAGTTGCAACATAAATTCAAATATGAAGGCTCTATATCAGGCTGCTAAATTACTACAGAAAACCATCCTGACAGATGAGAAGTGGAAATTTACAGGTTCCATCACGCAGGACCAAGTTACAGAAGCAATACCACAAGAAGTGTTATCCTTTTTCAAATGGTGTATAGGTAGGAGAAGAGTGTTTGATGGCTTGCAGGTTGAAAACCAACATTTGAACCACAAGGCTGCTGCTTTGTCACAAACTCTTATGTATGAGTGCCTAACAGAAAGGCAGGTCTCATATGGTACCTTAACTTCAGTAAAGTCAAGACACACAAGTGAACTTCCACTTCAGGTTGCTGTTGGCCTAACGATACATTCTAAAACTCGCAGCAAATTCTTGGTGCAGCTTATGCATGGTTTGGGATCCTCGATCGACTATAATAGTTCTCCGACTTGAGACAGCTTTAGCTAATGAAGTTCTACGCCGCATGGAAGATAATGGAGGAGTATATGTCCCACTAGGGCATATCATACTCTGGGTTCAGGGTTGAAATTTTGGAAAAACAAAGTAGCTAACATGTATTCCTATGTAAAAATTAATTCTAAGATGGGTTTATTATTTGCAACTTTTCCAAAAAATCTCATTTTCATGGTCAAAATCGCGATTTTCTGATTTGAAGGCTGCCTAACGCAGCCTCAGGGCACCCAAACCAAAGCGCGCAGCTGTTCTGCATATGATTTAGTCTAAAAGCTGCTTTTCTGACCTCATCCTTGCTTTCTTGCGTGTTTCAACACCTCTGGGTGCTGAAAAAATGTTTAGATTTCACGTAAAATTTAAGAATTTTAAGTTTTTCTTCAAAGAATAGGCGCGGCTCACCAGCTCTACTCTGATCGAGTAGCGGGAGACTTGCCACCTCCACGTGTAGGTTTACACGCCTGTTATTCCTGGATCCCTGAAAAGCGTGGCCTCATAAGATCTTATATTATGATCTTATGAAGACTTTCAGCTCTTATGAGCATTATCGATGGCTTCAGCCTCTTCATCAGCCACTCGAACCTGAAAAGCTCTTAAGTATGTCCTGCTTCGATCTGAACACTGGGCGCATTTCTTGATGGTCTATCCTGGCTCTCACCCACCCATCTCTCCTCTCGTTACCGTACACAGCTTGGAAAGCAGTTGAGACTTCCTGTACAGCTCTCTCGCAGGACTGAGTATGAACAGAGAAAGCGTCCACTTCGAGTGGAGTTTTCCTGAGATCCTCGAGCTCAGTCAAGGTCATCTTGCAGGTGAAAATAGGCTCGTAAATATTCTCTGATTCCCAGTTGATGAGATCCTCAGGTGAAGTGGCTTGCAGATTGACTTTGGGATTTTTATGGGGCCTCACTGTCTTATCACCAAAGTCTCTTCCTTCTCTGACTTCTCTATCTGGCTCACAGCAAAAGCTCTCTGATGCTCATCCTCACTGCACAGGAATGAGGCCAAGATGTTCTCAGGATGTGCGTGGTAAGCTCCTCTTATCACTGCAGCAGAGATGATGTTCCTGACCTCGGTAGTCTGGTTCCTCAGCAGCCTCAGGCTTGACAAAACGTGTGTAGGACCAAATTTGAGGTGGTGCTTCACTTTGATGTCGTAATACATTTTGAAGTAGAAGTTAAGGCAGAACTTCACGAGGACCTCGAGCCTCCTCAACACCTCCCCCTTCAGTCCGTGCTCCCTCATCCACAACAGCAAGATGGCCTGTGCAGTAGTGAGCCACCTGGATTGGTTCAGAGGTCCGCACTTGAGACCAGCCAACTGTGGACTGAGACTTCCAGACTTGATGGCTTTGATCAGAAGATAGCAGTTGTGCTGATCTGTGGAGAGAGATTTGATTATCTCTACTGGCAGCTCTATGCTATCTTCAGTTCCTTCCACTGGTTTGAAGTTGAAGTTGACCTCAAGTTCATTCACTTTCTCAAGACGTTTTCCAATAGGCTCACTGAAGCCTAACCGGGGAGTTACAGGGCCGTGCATCTTGATGATTAAGTGCCTCAGGGGGAGCTCGTTGACATGGAGCTGACAGATCATCCAGTGGCACTTGCGACCCAGCATCTTCTCCAATAGGGCTATGGCGCCTCCAGACCACCCCATGTTGGTGTTGGTAAAGTCTCCTCCAATCATTACAAGGCTCTCGTCAGCTCTGTGATCCAGAAGCCACTCATGCAGGCCCTGAGCGATCTGATGAGCAGGCTTTTCTCCTTCCTCAGGTTCCTCTGGAGTGAAATGGAAGAGGTACTTTCCTTGAGGCTCCCACGTGATAGTGCAATGCTCCTCGATCACTTTGCCAGGATGAAATCTTCCTGTCACTTCGTCATATTTCAACACCTTTGTGTTCCTATCCTGCTTGCCATCAAAGAATATCCCGGAGATCTTCTCCTCTGACCTCTGCGTGAGAGCTTCAACTGATGAGGCCATTACTTCCTCCTTGGCCCTCCAGACTTTCATGCCATCTATGGCCAAGTAAGCCTTGTCTTTGGAAAGATGACCGGCCTTAATGAGGTCGTTCAGGAAGCCAATGGCAACTGCAGCTACCTGAACATTTGCCACCCTGTACCTCAAAGCTGCTGAAGCTGTCTCTTGGATCTTCATGTAGTTTCGTGTAGCAGAAGTTGGAGTTTCGGCAGGTACTTCAGCGGGAACGTCCATAGGAGCTTCAGTAGCCTCAGCATTGCCAGAGGTTTCTTTTGCAGCTTCTTCCAAGTTTGGCTCTTCGTCCTTCTCAAAGTCTTTCATGAGAAGCTCCTCATTAGTAGCCTCCTCTTTCTTCTTCCTCTTCACAGCAGAAGCTTCTTCAGCCTCCTTCCTCTTCGCTGCTTTGATCTGTCTCCTGCTGTCTTCGAAGTCTACAGAAGACATCTGGATTCCTGAAGCTTCGGAAGTCTTCACTCTCTGGTAGTACAGACACTGAAGGTCCAGTTTAAGAATCTTCACCTCCAAAGGACAGTTACAGTTCACATAGGCCTTGAGGGAGCATCCTGAGCATCCACTCCCCTCTGAGCTGCACAAGAAGATCTGATGTTTGCAAACGCAGACTTCACAGAGTTTATCCAGATCAGCCATCCTCTTCTCCTGGGTAGCAGACATAACTCTCCCGTTCACAACGTCTGTTATCTCCTTCCATTTCAACAAGATCTTATATGAGAGCGATTTTTCCGTGATTGTCACAGGCGGGGAGAACTTTACATTCGACTTCCTCCACTGATTCATCACGAGTGAAGCCAGCTCGTCAGTCATCTCTCGGATAGGGTATTTAGACCTTTGGATGTCATGAATGAGGAACTTTTCCTCCTGCAGACGAATCCCTCTCTGAAGAACGGCTCTTCAAGTCGGCACCTCGCTGGGAATGAACTCCTTCCCCGGGCCCACAACATCCGAGAGCTTTGGACCTGACATTTTCCTGGTTTTGGGGGCAGATTCGGCCATCACGTCAAGTCGGTGCTTATTCTCGCTCTTATCCAATCTGTAACAAATTCATATCAGTATGTTTAGTGTTCTTTCGCCATAAATATAGACAAGGAATATAAATTTTGGTTACAATCAGGGTTGCCAACGGGCATTTTTAATTACTAAATTAACCTAAATTTGGTAATAAATATTTATTTTGGTAATAGAAAACTGAATTTGGCATTGCAAATTTAATTTAAAATTCGTAATAATGGTGTAACATAAGCTTAACCCTTTGTCAGGCAGTACCATTTAATTTTAGTGTAGGTTCATTTTTTTACTGTACTTGAAATATGCATAGGAAGTATATATAAGCATTTTTAGCAATCTTTTTTTTGTAAGAACATTTCTAAATTAAATAATTTATGTGTCCATTAGTCCCACGCTTCTCAAACTAGGGATCGCGTAAATATTATTGGGGGTCGCAGAAACATTTTAAAATATTATTTTTTTCATAAATATACAGTGTTAGTACCTATTGCTTTTATGACATTGAGTGAAGGGTCGCGAAAAAATATGTCTGATCCAAAGGGGTCGCAAGTGAAAAAAGTTTGAGAAGCCCTGCATTAGTCAACAAAGGTCTAATAAGGTAATTAGTGGGTGGTAGTTAGTACTATCTCTCTCTCTCTCTCTCTCTCTCTCTCTCTCTCTCTCTCTCTCTCTCTCTCTATATATATATATATATATATATATATATATATAATTATTTATACAGATATATATATAACAGTACATAAAAACACTCGTAATGAAAAATTCATTTCAAGTATCCAATTGGACACACGTGTTATCATAGACAGAAATTTACCCTATGAAAACTTTGTGTCCATTTCGAAAGGAACTTTGAATAAAGTCTTTTCTTCACGGTTATTAAAAATATTACTTAAACGAAGTAAACAGGGAGCTTCCTTAATACTTCTTGAATGAAATTATAGTCAAAACAAGTATAATAATGGTGATTAAACTTAGGAAAATTACAAAAAACACTTACCGAAAAAAATGGCATCCACTCACTTCTACTTCACAATTATAACTGGCGTAATTGCTCAGAGCCACCTATTGAGAGAATGTTTAACTTCGCCTTCTGCGTCCTATTGGTTACAAAGCTTCAAATGGAGTAGATTTTTTTTATGTATGTATGTATTAAACCTGTGTAAGAGTTAAGCAAAGTTAATGTGTCTAAATGGCAACAAATTACGACAAAGGGTTAAAAATATGAGGTTGTGTTCAATTGAATATTCGGTTATTTCAACATAGAACAGAAAACCGCAATTTTGAACATGATAATGCGATTTTTGGGAAAAGTTGCAGAAAAGAAACCTCTCTTAGAATTAAATTTTACATAAAAATACATATTAGCCAGAGTGAAATTAGGACTCGGAAAAGTATGATATGCCCTAATGTCCCACCCAAACTTGTGAAAGGAAGATTTATCTACTGCGCTGCAGATAATTTGGACTTCCTTGAGGACACACCTGGTGGAAAGGGAACCCTTCATGCAACTGTGATGACTTGTTATCAAGTATGTCATGACAAAGATGAATCACAGGCCATAACATTGTACGATGCAAGCATGCTGAATCGTTCACCACAGAAACTACAACTACCCTACTACATAACAGACTTAATCTCTTACAATGGCCCAAAGCTCCTAAAGCCAAAGAGTACAGTTTTTAAGGAATCTGATGTTAAAAGAAGAGCTAAGGATTTGAAATCATTTAAAGAAGTAGACTTGGCATGGTGTCTACGCAAAATTGGAAGTATATCAAATTCTGCTACTTTGAATGTTGCGAGCAAAAAATCTGCAAGCAGGACGGATGATGATGCAAAGCAAAGGTTGCAGACTCCCAAAATCAACCTAAGAAAACAAGATCTTGTCCTGCGTGTGTTCCAGTCTTGACTGTTTTAAATGCAACATTGCAAGAAGTGCCGAAGCAAATAACTCGCATACGTGTTCTGCCAATTATACCAGCTACCCCAACAGATCGTTCAATTCAATTGACTTTCTTGACATATCTGGAAAATTTAACAAAAGATATTTGTGGAACAAATTCAAAATGTGTTGTGACATTAGATTTTGGTCTCTACCGTCCTGTGCAGCAACTAATAATGTCTCAGCAGTGTCTTAGTGATCGATTTGTTTTACGGCCTGGTGAAATGCACAAATGTATGGCATTCCTTCGTGCTATTGCCACTTTTATTGATGGATCCGGTATTCCTGGAATGTAGGACGTCTGGTACAGTGAGAGCACTGTGCAATAAATCATCACGGGCAAATATATTCGACGTGCTGAAGAAGATCACAAACGCACACTTGTTGCACTGTATGACTGCTACCTGGAAGTGTTCTTCAAGAAGCATCCATGTGCAGAAATTCTTAATAAGGTTGAAGAATTACAAACCAAATGTATCAAAAGCTGCGATATTCAGGACCTGCTGGCAACCATCCAGAAATGTAAGATCTCTGAAAAAAATGAGTGAATTTGACAATGTTCAAGGACAGTCTAACCCAACATTTAAAATGATGCGGGAATATATGGTAATGGTGGAATCTTTGTTGCAAGTAATAAGGTCTATAAGAAGTGGTGATTGGAATGCACACATTTCATCAGTGGAAGCAATCGTTGGGTACTTCTTTGCATTAAATTTACATAATTACTCTGGGATGATGGCATACTATCTTGCAGAAATGAGTGCTTTGAAGGAATCTGATCCTGCAATATGGGAAGAGTTTGAAAAAGGAAACTGGGTTGCGAGGGAAAGTAATATTCCATTCTGCGCTCTTGGAGCCGATGAAGCACTTAAACATCAAAACAAAGCTTTGAAGGTTAGTGGAGGTTTAGTGGGCATAACACAACACCCTTGGGCACTTGCACGCTATTTTTTAACAGCGCCAGTACTTCACCATATATCTGAAGAGACATCAAGCATGGCAGGGGTACCAGACCAAGCAGCATCACGCAAACACCATTACGACTCTAAAGAAGCGGTAAACAGGGAGGATATTGCAATAAACAAATTGCGAATTGAACTTAAACGGATTGGAAATCCATTTTCATATGATGGACCTGAACTTGTTAACATTTCAACCAAGGCAGTTTTTAGTGAAAGTATTACAAAAGATGTTGGTTAGCTCCATGCTCTTGATATTACTGTAGATTGCATGATGAGTTCAAAACACAGAGACTCATCTCTGAATCTAGCACCATGAATTTATGGGATCCTATCAAGAAGAACAAACTAAATCTGTGTTCAAGCGCCAAGAAGAAATTAAAAATGAATGTGGCTGGTACTGTTACAGAGTTAAGAGCAGACAGATCACTATTTGCCCGACTACTTGTAAGCAGATCACAGCGTCAAGTAGATTTACGTGAGACATTAGGGCTCTATGAATTCTCTGCTGTACCACGATCACTGTTTAATGATGATGGAACTATGCACCTTTGCCAGCAAAAAAGCAAACTGATCGAAATCTTGAAGTCGATCCCACCACCACCACCACCGCAAAGCAGCAGCCCAAACAGCAAACAAACAAGTCCAACAACAGCAATTACCAATACTCCACATGAAAGGACCTTCTCTGTTGCAATTGTTGATGGCATGGCAGAGCTACAAGCTTTGGATAAGTCAAAAGGCATTCAAACATGCAAAGATCTGGCTGAAGCATTCATCAAAAAAATTCAAAAGAAGTACTGGGAGTATAGTGAAATACACTTAGTGTTTGACAGGGGATTGCGCCAACCCACTATAAAATCATGGATAGCACAAACATAGCTAATGTTACTATGAAGAAGCTACTTTCACACATTAGCACCAAAGATGAATTAACTGCTTACCTAGGCCAAAAAATGCTTCAGCATGCACAAATGACCAGAAAAGACTTTGTAGTGGCGTGGCATACAGAAGTGGCGTCTCACATTGTTCTTTGGACTGTCTTCGTAGTACACAAGAAGAGGCAGACTCGAAGATCATTCTTCATGCCATCAATGCCACAGAAAGAGGAGCTACAAAACTCTATATATTTGCACAGGACACAGATGTTTTCATTCTTGCTATAAGAAGGTATCCAAAACTCCCCCCTGAGTCTTACTTTGTGCCTACTTCTAAAGACATTTTTCAATTGCAGAGATATTCCTATCACTAGGCTCCTTGAAGGATTCTGCATTGCCTGCATTTCACGCCTTGTCTGGATCTGATTGCACAGATACTTTGTCAGGGAAAGGTAAAATTTCATACTGGAAAGCACTCAGTACAGCGACTAAATACACCCTTTTGGCACTTAATTCACTAGGAACACAAGAACAAATTCCTGAACAGGTACTGGATAAACTGGAAGCATTCATTTGCCAAGTCTATCAGCCCAGAACCAGTATAACTAAATTTGCAGAGTTGCGCTGGTCTATGTTTTCTAAGAAACAGACGAGCTGGGAAAAGTTACCGCCTACAAGAAGTGCTTTCGTACCTACAATGACGAGAGTCAACTACCAGGTCATGATCTGGAACCAAGATGACAAATCACGGCCAACAATTCCATCACCCATTGGACATGGATGGAACATGGAGGCTGGACAAATAGCTCCCGTTCTCTGTGAAATGCCATGTGCTCCAGATTCCATTCTGCAGTCGATAAGATGTTCGTGTATGAAGAACAGATTCAGTCCACCGTGTAAATGTTTAGCAAACAACCTACGTTGTTCAGATATGTGTGAGTGTGGAGGAAACGATGAACTTTGTGATAATGATTCTCACACTGTACCGGACTTAACAGACTCTGACAGTGAAGATGATTTCAGTGAAGATGATGGTGATCACAATTACTGACCTATTAAAGGGTGCTATATAAGTATGTTATCTCAAGGTTAGTAATTTTAACAGTTCAGTCCTAGTATACAATCAAATTTCACAACTTAAAATAAAGTACCAATAGCTCAAACTTCATTTTGATAGGTTTTATTTCCTGTGGAACATCCCAAAAAAAGTACATATGAGGTTTAATACTATAAATATGGAAATAGCTGAGAAACCATTGACTTTAGAGTAAATGTTGCTAGGACTACGTTTTTAGGGCTAAAACATATCTTTAAAATGAGACCTTAAAAATTCAAATTGGTCCATAAATAACGGAGATACTGAAGATTTTATGAATTTCGTTGGCGGCCATCTTGATGACGTCATCAATACTACACGTCACGCACCATAGAGTGACACCATGGAAATTATTCATCTATAGGTAGTTTCTGATGAAACGAAATCAGTCTCACCTTTTAATCACAACCTGCAACGAAGTTACAGATACTCCCCTACTATGTCTCTCCAGCTAAAATATTAACGTTACTTCCCCCCTCGCATTACCCCGTTTATCTAAAAATGCTTCGGTATAATTAATTCCCCCGTCTTCTTCTCCTGGTTCAAATTAAAATGGCGCCCACAGCCACGTCTACCCGCGTTTATAAAGTATAGCGAAGCGAGTGTCGAGAGAATGATGAAAGATAACGAGAAATTGAATAGAAAGTAAAGAAAATAATAAATTATAAATGAAGGAAGGGGAATCACTATATTATTTGGTTGCAGCTAATCTTATTAAATTGTTATCAATTTAATAATACAAACCCATGCACTCCATTCTTAACATAGGCTTTTGCATTCTTTCGTGTCTTATGAATAGGAATTGAAAATTTGTGCGTGTGTTCTTTCGATTAATCACGAGCAGTCTCGATTAAATTAAAATAAGGGTATTTTCCACGTATTCCGTACGAAGAAAATGAGTAGATATTCTGTTTCGCTACCAGTTTTATAGTATTTATAACATTAAGCAATTTCTGATTCCCTTTCCTTCAAAATTCGATGATTCAAGAAGGCGCCTATCATTTTCAAAATTTCTTCTCATAGTGAGCATTTTCGTAATTTTTGCGGTCAAAATTTTTTTTTCTCTTCTCGTTGGAGTCTAGATTGTTTTAAACCGTTTCGACTCACATTTTTACTTTCATTGAGTCGGACTCTGTCGCGACTCAGTTTGAGTCTGAAATTTAATTCGAGAGTCGTTTTCTTTTTCTTCGCGTTCATTCCTTCTTCAGTCCGTTTTCTTTCGATTTCGTTTCGTTCAGTCGGAGAGAGAGATTTAAAAAAATTGGTATGACCGTCCGATGACTCATTTCTTGTTTTTCGTTCCTTCCACTTTTATTACTCTCAAATACAGCCTGCCTATTTTGTGTTTGTTTTCGGTATTAGAAAGAATTATGTTAGTAATAATGATAATTAATAAATAAAATTCACACTTATATGACAGTAAATTATTTTAATCATGAAAATTAAATATGCAATTAAATACGGTTTAAAAGGTCTGAGCGTAAATTGTATCACATTTCTATGTAATATATATATATATATATATATATATATTATATATATTAGAGCATTGTAAGAGGTACAGTAAGTGAGTAACAAAATTTTCCAGAATTTAGTGGTAGTTTTTAAGATTATTCTTTGACTGGATGTAAATAAAGGATTTAAAGGCGACACACGAACATCATATGTGTATACTTTTAAGGATCGCTTCGTAGTTTTAGTTCGCTTTATAATTTCAAGTTAATTTTAAGGTTTAAAGTCGAAAAATAATCGTTTAAGACACTAATTTATACTGGGTCAAATTCGGACGCTAAAGTTTATTATGCATACCATATATAAATTGTGTGAGACTTCAAAGTAAGCAAAATCTTTTATAAAAAGATAAAAATTTGTTTAATTGAAATACAGGAATTGTTTTCGTAAATTCTTCTGATAAATTAATTTCTGTTTTTTATTTTTTTATAAAGTCATTAATTTTTATATTTTTATAGGTGGGCTGATTGTTGTTGTCTATTTTTTTCTTTCTTTCATTTTCAGGACAATTCCGAGTGATATTTTGTATGGTTAGGCTGTTTAAATTTTTTTTATTCTGAAATTAGATTTTATTGTGGTGAGGAATGTTTTTTGGTTAACATTTTTTTTTGGGTATTAAAAATTAATTTTTTTTTACGTTCGCGCGTTTGCATAGAGAATATTATAAAATTATGTCCGGATTTACTGCAGTTTGATTCGGTTAGGTATATTTTTATAGAGGCTCGCTTACAAACAAAGCGAACACTCTTCATTATGCAATGATTTGTTTTAATTTTTGTTTACATAGTAGGTTGCGTTGTAAGTTTTGGGTTCATAATATTTATTCTTATTTAGAATAACGATGTAAATTTGTAGTTTCACTTGGAAACGATAAATTACTGGAATTCTTGTGATTTACAAACCATACTGGGTTTTGTGTTGAAGGAGAGAGTTGTCTTTCAGATGTAATTTGTGAATTACGAGTTTTCTTCCTATGAAATTTAGCGTTGCAAGTTGGAATTAATGTATTAAATAACTTTTCGGTATTAATACTTAAATTTTTATATTTATTGATTCTGTTTTGGAAAATTGTGTTATTTTTTAAACTTCATTTAGGTTTACTCGTGCAATTGAAGCTTTAGCTTGAGTGTTAACCGGAGATGGAGCCATTTAGTTTGCCAATAGCGCTGTGGTAATCTATGTGCCCCCCCCCCCCCAAAGTGTAAGAGGGTTCATGATTTTCGAGAATTGATGGCATGAAGTTTCTGGGTTTCATTTTTGTCTTTTGTATGTAGCGATGTAATTTCTGAAGGTAGTTTGAATAATAATATTTGTTAAATTATAATAACGGTTACTATGTATGGGCGCTTTTATATTTCTACGATGGAGTATTGTTCCGTTGCGTTTGATGATTTTTTTTATCTTCTCCGATATAACTGCCATAAGTGATCTTATTGGTAGCTAGGCGCGATTAAATTTTTGCGAAATTTTGAGAGCTTTGTCATATTTTTCCGTAAATTTGGCCGGAGCAAATTATAGTTATTGTTTCGAAGTGAAGTGTCGAGCAAATTCAGTAAATTAAATATGAAAAAGTGATAATCATTAGCAGTATAAATTTTTATATTTTTTTGTCAAAATTTCGAGAGGCTCGATTTGGAAGCAACTAAGGTGGATCCGAATTCCATCCATTGAGTTTAGTTGACCCGATAGCTGATCGATCACCGAGAGAGAGGAGAGAGAGAGAGAGAAGAGAGAGAGAGAAGAGAAACAGAATGCGCAGGGGCTTGGCGCAGGACAGTTTCGGTCGAAGATGGTCTACTGGTATTTTGAGGGCAGTCGATGGTTACGCTGCTTGATGCTTCGCTAAATATGTGTTTTAGCATTTGGTAGGCAAACCACGAGAGTTTGAACGAGTGTCTAAGGCTTTAGTATCCATACAGATATACAGTAGGTTCGTTGTGAAACCGCGTACGGCGAAGTGATCGTTTGATTATTGCCAGTAAGAGAGTCTTTCAGCTGGACATAGGAAGAGCAGCGTTCACTGACAAAAGTCGAGATGAGAGAGGCGAGTTTCTTCGTCGACTTCTAGAATTGCAAATTCCGTCCAATTCCGGTGCGTGGTTCCACTTTCAGATATCTCTATCCCCTGATCCTCTTCGAATTGGACGTCTCTCTTGTTTTTTTTTTCGCCATTTGGAGAGAGAGCGGAACCAACCTCAAGCGTGCTGACCTCTTGCATGGTGATGCAACCCCTTGCATTCTAGCGAAGTGAGCAGGAGAGCTGCGATTGAAAATTGAAGAAGTCCGTTGTCAGCTTGTGGATTGTGATCTAAACAACGTCCAGCTATTAATGTACTAATTATTATGTAATGAAATTATAAGTGAAAGGGTGCGATTATTGCCCATATTTGTTTTGTATTTCGTGAAATAGTATGTGCTCTTTGGTCATGGTCAGTATTTTATATAAATGTTTTCTTGGTTTTTCTATGTTGCCCTGATAGTAACTATGTAACTGTATAAATAATTGTTTCGAATATAAGCGATCTGTGATGAGGAATCGCTGGAATAGATTGTGTACTTGAAATTTGTGTAACCAGTGTTCAGAAAATTATGTTATTTTTCACGTAGCAGATGCGTTATAGATTGTAAATTTGATTATTAGTGTGAAATGTTATTTTTTTGGAAATGTGTAAATTATAGTTTTTTTCCTCGATTTTTATAAAACGATACAAAATATCTAATGTGTGGAATTTGTCATTCTAATGATTTCTTCTCTATTCAACTTTGAACTTGTTAAAGAAAAAAAAAAGTGATGCGAGTGTAATGTCTAATTAAGAATTAAAATGTTTTGGTTATAAGAGATTAATAATGGTTGTTTAATAAAGAAGATAATAATATTTAATAAGAAATGTAATTACGTTAAATAATGGTTTGTTTGTAAAATACTAGTTGGTAACACTAAAAAGCCGCCGAAGATAGAGGTTGGGTAGAAATGCCCGTCAGTGATCGGACGCATTTTGTTCTAATAAGGTGCTTTTTTTGTATTACGATGGTTTTGTAAATTTAGAATATTCTTCTGTGTCTCTCTCCGGCTAAAATGTTAACGTTACTTCCACCCTCGCATTAACCCGTTTATCTAAAAATGTTTCGGTATAAATAAAAGTCAGTGAAGTGTTAATGAAGTGTATAATTAATTCCCGCGTCTTCCTCGCCTGGTTCAAATTAAAATGGCGCCCACGGCCACGTCTACCCGCGTTTATAAAGTACAGCGAAGCGAGTGTAGAGAGAATGATGAAAGATAACGAGAAATTGAATAGAAAGTATAGAAAATAATGAATTATAAATGAAGGAAGGGGAATCAGTACAAGGGATTCATTGGTTGGCCATCTTCTTTAAAAATAGGGAAAGAATGGACTTTTTAAACTCACTCATGACTCGCACCTGGAGTGACCCTGTTATTGTAAAATTTCTCGAACAGTTGCATATCCCCGAAATTGTCTGGAATCCCTAACAAATACAAGAATATTTTATTAATACTTGCGGGATTGCACATGTCACGTTGAGGTGAATTTATAAATTTTAAAAAATTATTCGACACGTGTCACACTGAGCTGAATGATGAAATGGTGTGCATGCAGATAAAATACCGCTTTCCGTTTGTGCGCAATCGATGTACTGTATTGTGTAAAGTTTTACGCGTATATATAAAATGTATAATTGCAACAATATTGTGTAAAATATAAGATGTCACCAATAATGTTCGTCTTGCGCTCTGTAGCTTATTTAATGGATGTTAATTCTGTAGCTAATTTAAGTTGGATGTAAAAGTGTACTAATTTATAAAACATGATTTCTATCATTTAATAAATTGATGAAAATGCACTGTCTTGTTTTTAACGAAAAGAAAAAAGCTTACATTAGTTCACCGACGACCTGGCAATCGATGGGCCGGATGTGACCCCAATACTTCGACCTCCGTATTCAGGTCACTGCGTTGACTGCGCGGTAAAACCTCAAAATCACCGTTGGTTATTTGTTTTTCTTCAAAGCTGTCACGAAAAGTAGCTAAAACAAGTGATACCTCCTCGTCGGACCTTTAAGGAGAAAGGATAATTTTAAATTAACTTCATTAGTTCATACATTTTTCTAATAATAGCCGTATTGTGTGGAAGGATGATGACCAAGCACCGTCACATAGTATCCAGCCTCTGGGCAGATATTAAACAATTAACATATTCGATTCATCCAAATTGAACATTTTTTAATTAAAATCCATTTGTTTTCATCAAAATATACACAGAGGAGCATATATATATAAACGTATATATATATATATATACTTTCAAAGGACACCGCGATGTACATATGGGAGGAAAGACTTACAAGGAGTTACAATAAGATAAAATGCCGATTAGGGTGCTCCGATCAAATAATAAACAGCAAGCAGCTGGCCTAACCGGGTTGTTAACATATACTTCCATAAACATATATATATATATATATATATATATATATATATATATATATATGTGTCGAGCGGTCTCCCTAATGGGTCGCTCGAATGTAGAAGACAACGATGGACTATGACTTCCCGAGGTGGTTCCCTTGGTTTGAGTCGGATTTATATCCGAAGGATGATGGACAACGTCACTCTTGGGTTATGAGAACTCCAAACAAAACTCTTTGGAGGTGTCGCGTCTCACGTCGACACTAATGGACGCACCAGGCTTCCACGCCTTGTAGTAAAATGTTTGTGGGTTCTACTGACCACTCTTACCCTCGGTTAGTTGTAAAGTTTCGGAAGGTTACCTTCAAGTGCTTCCTGATTTCGTGAAACGAAATCACTGGAGAAAACACTATCTATACTGAGTTTCACGGTGAAGGTAAACGACGAAGTTCACTTTAACAGAGTTTTCATTAATTCACTTCGATTACACAATCCTTTTGGTGAGGAGAATTAAATTTAGTTAAGTTTAAGAAGTGAAGGTTATATGATTCTCAAGGTGAGGTTTAATACAAAATAAATCTTAAAATTAAGTAAGAAGCACAATGTACAATTTATGCTGCTGCTTTTCTTAAAAGCAATCTGCGACAAAGTTTATAAATTGGATTTAATTTGATTATAAATTGGATTTAATTTGATCAGGACGAGGTAGTGCCACTACACAATTAATCACAGAATTAATCACAGAGCCTTCGAGATTGGGAATAATAAGTGAGCAAAGAACCTCGATACCGACGCTCTCGGGGTTTTTTAAACCTCGGAGTAGGCGGAGACGAGGTAAACTAAGGGTCACCCTCTTACAGGAGGAGTTTAACAGCAAGCGCCTATGATAGTTCTTGACATTTAAATTTGGGCGTAGGTAAATTCAATTTACCGCCACGATTGGGAAATTGTGACTCGGGAGAACAAATCATGAACCAATCATGATCGAAATAGTTTCTGCGGAGTTTACATTTTTCTTTTGATAATAAAGCATAATTGTAGGAGGTGCCAGGGGGGCGGCGTGAAGGCAGGGTTGAACCCGTACAAAAGGGAATCGATTGGGAAAGAAGTTATAGAGCGCAAATGAATCTTATATTCGAAACAATCATTTTGCGTGATTTTTCGGAAGATAAATCGTGATCAGAGACAGCTGAAATTTGGTGTGGAAGTGGGTTAGGCTAAGAGAAGACGGGCGGTATATAGGTTGACACAATTATGCTTTATCTATGGGAATGGTAAAAGATTTTAGTAAAATTTACTAATAAAAAATGAAAAGACTGATGTGTTTATAGACGCTCGCCTTGCATTGAATGATGCTGACAACAACAAAGGCGGGGGGATCGAAGAATTCATGCGATGAGCATATTTTCATATACGTCTCGCATTTAATGACTTGATCTGAGTTTACTGGGGGTTACACCGGATTACAATGGGTTACTTCGGATTACATGGGGTTACTGCGGATTACATGGGGTTACTGCGGATTACATGGGGTTACTCCGTGTATGAAATATTGCACACTCTGTGATGTCAGAACTAAGGAATTTTAGGTTCAGTATTAGAATGTTATTCGTCAGAGAATTTGGGTGTGGTTGTAACGTCAGAGAGAAAGTTTTCCACCAAACAGAGACCATGGATTCGTTCTCATACACCGCCCATTGGGTTGTGATTGGACGAGCCGCGAATTCTGGGGGACAGGTCTTTACCAAATGACTTGTTCATTCCACAGATTTTTTTTCAGAAATGGAACAGGGCAGTAAGAGAGAGAGAGAGAGAGAGAGAGAGAGAGAGAGAGAGAGAGAAAGATAAGTTTTCGTTTATATACGTAAGACTCGCTTTTATATGAAAACATCTGGTTTAACATTTAAATTATATTTTTAAAATATTCATGTAGGCGCCCATATTTGGGTGCGTGCAGCCACCCAAATGTTAGGTGTTTTCGGTTTATTCTTCCAGAAAGGTGTTAGTTACCTAAAAATGAATATTATTTAAAATAAAATTTCCATTTATTGTTTTCAGAAATAATGTATCTTAAATCGGGGTAGGCTACTTCATAATTGTGGTGCAGTATTTCTTGGCATAAATTCTCTCACGATCAAAAAGTTGATGAATAGCGTTTGCAATATATATATATATGAATTTTGGAGTCAGTGGAAAGGAAAAAAATTCTACCAAACAGCTCGCCAGGGAATGCGAGAGAGAAAAGTTTTGTTTTGGTTTTTACTTCAATTTAGATAAAAACAAATGCGAAGATAGCAGAACAAAAAGCAGCAAAGTGGGACACTAAAATGTATATACCTCATACAATAATTATAATCTTGGTACAAAAAATAACATATATATATATATATATAATGTTCTTGAATAAACTTTTTTGTAAATGACTATTAATTTTTGGATGTAATACGATCCACTCACCTATAAGTGACCTTTTGACCACAATTACATTCAGTGGAAATGTATCGTTTCAAAGGCTTGATTGAGGTCATCCCTACTGGTTGCAACTCACATCTTTAAAGTATGTATTTAATTAAGCTATCTATCAATTATTCAACTTTTAATTAATAATAACTCTGGATGAATACCGTCAAAACCCTAATTTTAAAAAAGGAAAATACAGACAGAATCGTAATGGGACTTTTGTAACCTTGGTATATGTATTTTTTTCTGAAATCTATACATTTTTTATACAAATGATTATCTTTGTGATGAATAATGCATAGTTTTAAGTCATTTTAAGCACAATCCTTCGGCCTTGAGTTTGCTCGCTTCTTCTTTGGGAGGGAGGGGGAGCTTTTGCGGGCGTTCTCCATTGCCCCCTTCTTCCTGCATAAAAATACTGTTTACAGCTTTTAATTTATATAGATGTACACTGTAATCAGTCAGGATGACCATAAAATGGCGCAGGGGCACGGGGCATTGCGCTAACTCCCGGATTATTAACGCCAAAGGGAGTCGAACCTCCGACCTCTGCCTCTTCACTTCGCTAATAGGGAAAGTGTTACCCACTCGGTTACGAACGCTGCTCTGTGTAGATGTAATGTTGAATTAAGGAGAAACCATGAAAGCATCCTTAATCCCCTGATCCTCGGGTATAAGGTTGATAACATGCATTGATGTATACATGATAATGATAACACTGGTCAACACTCATTTTATTGCCAATCATATTAGAGTGATTTTGGGGTAACTTTGTGGTGCTGATTCCGAATATGACATCGGTTTTGCTAGATTGGCTCTAATTTATGAGATAATTGGTACCCCATTGAAACACGTAAAAATGCAAAAAATTTAATGTTCAGGCGGAGCCTACTTACAAATTGCAGTGAAATTGTCTCAAATCATACAAAAGTAAACACATGAAATACATAATGGCATTTTATTCGGTATAATAACAGATAAACACAGTAAGCTGAATCGCATAATTACAATTAATGTATAGTAAATCTCTGTTTGTACGATTCTCTTTTATGTGGGTTATCAGGACAATCACGTTGGAGGTTCCAGCAATAGTCTGCCATCATGTGTCTGTCCCATCTGCCTTGATACCTTTCCTCCATCACCTTGATATCTTGATGAAACCTCTCCCCTTGTTCCTCGCTAAAATCACCAAGATTATCCGGAAATCTGTGTAAGTGGCTATGGAGAAAGTGTACCTTTATGCTCATATTAGTACCCAACTTTTCAAAGTTTGTGAGCATGTTTTGCACCAGTTCTTCATAATTGTCTGCTTTGTGGTTACCCAAGAAGTTCTTGACAACTGAGACATAACTGCACCAGGCAGAAGCTTCAACACCATTCATAAATTTTGTGAAATTAGAATCCTTGATAAGTGTACGGATTTGAGGGCCATCAAAGATTCCAGCTTTTAGTTTTTCCATACTTAGTCCAGGGAACGATCTACAAATGTATTTGAAGCAATCGCTATCTTTGTCCAAGGCCTTAACAAATTGTTTCATTAGTCCCAGCTTGATATGAAGTGGTGGGAGGATGATTTTTTCCCTGTCAACCAAAGGCTCGTTAATGATGTTCGCTGCACCTACAGTCATGTTTTCTCTTGAAGGCCATGTCACTTTTTTCCAATGATCTTGCCTTGCCCTACTATCCCATAAACAGATGAAACAAGGGTACTTCGTATATCCACTTTGCTGCCCAAGCAAGAAGTTTACCATCTTTACACGTACCGCTCCACTGCCAACTGTCAACTGACTACTGGTTGGGTGGCCGATGATTTATACGAGGGGGAATATTCTAGAATGATCGCGGAGTAAACACTAAGAATATTCGCGTGTCTCACCATCTAGAATGTTCCGGTAGTTTCCCATATGCACGCGTTATGGTTACGTTTCCTATTAATTGAGGGTATTCATTATCTCAAGAACTAGAGCCAAATCGGAAAAACTACTTTCATTTTGGAATTCAGCAACCCCAAAATACCCTAAATTCGTACGAATTTCCTTGGCAACGAAACAAAAAAATTTTTTGGTTGAGCTGTGTAATATAATGAAATTACATATTATGATTTCGTAAATTAATGATAGATGATACGGCCGTAGGCTTGAACAACATCTATTCGAAAAAGTTGTGGTGTGGGACGCGATGTATCCTATACTAATTGTACGATTCTTCAGAAAAAAGTAATCAGAAACACCAGAACATCATTAACGAAAACTTGTTTTATACCAAAATAAATTGATTTATATGTCAATAACCGAATATATATATATATATATATATATATATATATATATATATGTGTGTGTGTGTGTGTGTGTGTGTCTGAGTGTGTTGTAGTGAATGCTGCTTGGAAAATAAATTTGGAGTTTCAGTCCCCTTCGTTTCGGATTAAAATCTCGACCGAACGCTAATACCCTTCGTCGAGATTTTACCTGTCGCCTCATCAATGCAGTTCAGAAATAAAATTCAGGTGTTTAGACACCTGTCTGGCGCCTTGATTAAGTTTATAGATAGGCGTTTTAAGATTTTCCATAATTCTTAATAATGGTAAGAAGCATAAAGAACCGGGTATTAAGGCAGATTTTACAGATGCATTTTAAAAGGTCCGAGTCGATATTTTTAACAAATAGCTCGCCAGGGAATGCGAGAGAGAAAAGTTTTGGTTTGGTGATTACTTCACTTTAGACGAAAACAAATGCTGAAGCATTTTTTCTGAGGATACAAGTCATTATCAGATTTTCAGAAACGGATTAGCTTCCCTGAAAGATATTAAAAAGTCTTAACCTGAAAAATATTTTTTTTTAAATTTAAAACAAAAATTATCAGATATATATATACAAGGTAGAGAATTTTGAGCTTATATACACAAATGCATACACTTTAAAAAGAAAGAAGACTATTAATTTCATTTACTCGTTGTATTGTGTGATATTTTTTGCATATCTGACTGAATGTTTTGTGAATTTAATGTGAACAGGAAATACTCCCAATTGTTATTTTCAGAAATAATGTATCTTAAATCTGGGTAGGCTACTTCAAAAATGTGGTGCGTCAAAGAGAACTGAAAAGAGATATTTATTCCAAAACTCCAGAATGACTTGTCGACGAGATGTATCGTGTTAATTTTAGCTACTCTAGGAGTGATTTAGTGTTATTAAATAACATGAACGCTGTTTTTCGCGGTGAAAAAAGGAGAGAGACAAACATATCTATATATAAAGACACGTTGTCGAGGGATAAGTGGATGTCATGTATTATTATTGTACACATGACATCCACCACACAAACACACACACACACACACACACACACACACACCGACTATATATATATATATATATATATATATAAATAACATTGGTGGCTTTAGTACGTGTATAAACAACATTGGCTGGTACATTCGTTGATGACGGGGGGAGTTGTTTCCGAGTTTAACTTCGATATTGAAGATCTATGAACGTATATATATATATATATATATATATATATATATATATGAAAATTATTTCACGAAAGTAACACGTGAAAAATATTTATGATGGATAAAACCACGAAGGAAAGGAAACACAAAATGGTGCTCAAGCGCTTTCGTCTAATGACATCCTCAGGAACACTGAAGTACATAAAAGGGTTACAGCCTATAAATAATATACATATATATATATATATATATATATATATGCAATAAACGGAGAAGTAAAAATTAAAAATTAAAGGATTAGAGAGGCATACAGATTTGTAAGGAAAAAATATCGATTTTTAGCACAAGATCAAATGAATTATAAAAATACAAATTTATACTGGATATCTGCCCGGGTTTTAACACTGTGCCTTTTATGGTTAAGTTTCGATGTATGTAAAAATAAAATGAAAATTAAAAGTTAATAAAGTAGCATACAAGTTTACCAAAGATTTAGCGTTCTACCCTTCTTATCTAAATCTGTTTTGAAGGAATTCAAAACAACAGGATCGAGTTGAAAAAGACCTTTGCTTATGTTGAAGTTATTTGAAAGTTGGATAATGGCAGACTCAAGAATATTTCTATTAACAATGTTGCTAGAGTGGAATAAAACTGAAGCATTATTCCAATCAATACAGTGGGATAACTCTGACAAATGGACAAAAAGGGCACTGGACAACTGTCCTGTTCTAACGGAATATTGATGCTGTTTTATACGTGTGTGCAAATCCTTTCCCGTCTGACCTATGTAAAAGGAATCACATTGTTTACAACCAATTTTATAGATAATGCCTGAATTATTGGTAGGGCCTATTTTTTACTAAAAGGCAGAGTGTTAAAACCCGGGCAGATTTCCAGTATAAATTTGTATTTTTATAATTCATTCGATCTTGTGCTAAAAATCTATATTTTTTCCTTACAAATCTGTATGCCTCTCTGATAATCCTTTAATTTTTAATTTTTACTTCTCCGTGTATTGCATATATATATATACATAGATATATATATATATATATATATATATATATATATGTATATTGTATATTATTTATAGGCTGTAACCCTTTTATGTACTTCAGTGTTCCTGAGGATGTCATTAGACGAAAGCGCTTGAGCACCATTTTGTGTTTCCTTTCCTTCGTGGTTTTATTCATCATATATATATATATATATATATATATATATATAGTTGGTGCGTGTGTGTGTGTACAATAATAATAATGGTGTATATAAGCACACCGGACAATATTGTGTAAAATATAAGATGTCACCAATAATGTTCGTCTTGCGCTCTGTAGCTTATTTAATGGATGTTAATTCTGTAGCTAATTTAAGTTGGATGTAAAAGTGTACTAATTTATAAAACATGATTTCTATCATTTAATAAATTGATGAAAATGCACTGTCTTGTTTTTAACGAAAAGAAAAAAGCTTACATTAGTTCACCGACGACCTGGCAATCGATGGGCCGGATGTGACCCCAATACTTCGACCTCCGTATTCAGGTCACTGCGTTGACTGCGCGGTAAAACCTCAAAATCACCGTTGGTTATTTGTTTTTCTTCAAAGCTATCACGAAAAGTAGCTAAAACAAGTGTTACCTCCTCGTCGGACCTTTAAGGAGAAAGGATAATTTTAAATTAACTTCATTAGTTCATACATTTTTCTAATAATAGCCGTATTGTGTGGAAGGATGATGACCAAGCACCGTCACATAGTATCCAGCCTCTGGGCAGATATTAAACAATTAACATATTCGATTCATCCAAATTGAACATTTTTTAATTAAAATCCATTTGTTTTCATCAAAATATACACAGAGGAGCATATATATATAAACGTATATATATATATATATACTTTCAAAGGACACCGCGATGTACATATGGGAGGAAAGACTTACAAGGAGTTACAATAAGATAAAATGCCGATTAGGGTGCTCCGATCAAATAATAAACAGCAAGCAGCTGGCCTAACCGGGTTGTTAACATATACTTCCATAAACATATATATATATATATATATATATATATATATATATATATATATATATGTGTCGAGCGGTCTCCCTAATGGGTCGCTCGAATGTAGAAGACAACGATGGACTATGACTTCCCGAGGTGGTTCCCTTGGTTTGAGTCGGATTTATATCCGAAGGATGATGGACAACGTCACTCTTGGGTTATGAGAACTCCAAACAAAACTCTTTGGAGGTGTCGCGTCTCACGTCGACACTAATGGACGCACCAGGCTTCCACGCCTTGTAGTAAAATGTTTGTGGGTTCTACTGACCACTCTTACCCTCGGTTAGTTGTAAAGTTTCGGAAGGTTACCTTCAAGTGCTTCCTGATTTCGTGAAACGAAATCACTGGAGAAAACACTATCTATACTGAGTTTCACGGTGAAGGTAAACGACGAAGTTCACTTTAACAGAGTTTTCATTAATTCACTTCGATTACACAATCCTTTTGGTGAGGAGAATTAAATTTAGTTAAGTTTAAGAAGTGAAGGTTATATGATTCTCAAGGTGAGGTTTAATACAAAATAAATCTTAAAATTAAGTAAGAAGCACAATGTACAATTTATGCTGCTGCTTTTCTTAAAAGCAATCTGCGACAAAGTTTATAAATTGGATTTAATTTGATTATAAATTGGATTTAATTTGATCAGGACGAGGTAGTGCCACTACACAATTAATCACAGAATTAATCACAGAGCCTTCGAGATTGGGAATAATAAGTGAGCAAAGAACCTCGATACCGACGCTCTCGGGGTTTTTTAAACCTCGGAGTAGGCGGAGACGAGGTAAACTAAGGGTCACCCTCTTACAGGAGGAGTTTAACAGCAAGCGCCTATGATAGTTCTTGACATTTAAATTTGGGCGTAGGTAAATTCAATTTACCGCCACGATTGGGAAATTGTGACTCGGGAGAACAAATCATGAACCAATCATGATCGAAATAGTTTCTGCGGAGTTTACATTTTTCTTTTGATAATAAAGCATAATTGTAGGAGGTGCCAGGGGGGCGGCGTGAAGGCAGGGTTGAACCCGTACAAAAGGGAATCGATTGGGAAAGAAGTTATAGAGCGCAAATGAATCTTATATTCGAAACAATCATTTTGCGTGATTTTTCGGAAGATAAATCGTGATCAGAGACAGCTGAAATTTGGTGTGGAAGTGGGTTAGGCTAAGAGAAGACGGGCGGTATATAGGTTGACACAATTATGCTTTATCTATGGGAATGGTAAAAGATTTTAGTAAAATTTACTAATAAAAAATGAAAAGACTGATGTGTTTATAGACGCTCGCCTTGCATTGAATGATGCTGACAACAACAAAGGCGGGGGGATCGAAGAATTCATGCGATGAGCATATTTTCATATACGTCTCGCATTTAATGACTTGATCTGAGTTTACTGGGGGTTACACCGGATTACAATGGGTTACTTCGGATTACATGGGGTTACTGCGGATTACATGGGGTTACTGCGGATTACATGGGGTTACTCCGTGTATGAAATATTGCACACTCTGTGATGTCAGAACTAAGGAATTTTAGGTTCAGTATTAGAATGTTATTCGTCAGAGAATTTGGGTGTGGTTGTAACGTCAGAGAGAAAGTTTTCCACCAAACAGAGACCATGGATTCGTTCTCATACACCGCCCATTGGGTTGTGATTGGACGAGCCGCGAATTCTGGGGGACAGGTCTTTACCAAATGACTTGTTCATTCCACAGATTTTTTTTCAGAAATGGAACAGGGCAGTAAGAGAGAGAGAGAGAGAGAGAGAGAGAGAGAGAGAGAGAGAGAAAGATAAGTTTTCGTTTATATACGTAAGACTCGCTTTTATATGAAAACATCTGGTTTAACATTTAAATTATATTTTTAAAATATTCATGTAGGCGCCCATATTTGGGTGCGTGCAGCCACCCAAATGTTAGGTGTTTTCGGTTTATTCTTCCAGAAAGGTGTTAGTTACCTAAAAATGAATATTATTTAAAATAAAATTTCCATTTATTGTTTTCAGAAATAATGTATCTTAAATCGGGGTAGGCTACTTCATAATTGTGGTGCAGTATTTCTTGGCATAAATTCTCTCACGATCAAAAAGTTGATGAATAGCGTTTGCAATATATATATATGAATTTTGGAGTCAGTGGAAAGGAAAAAAATTCTACCAAACAGCTCGCCAGGGAATGCGAGAGAGAAAAGTTTTGTTTTGGTTTTTACTTCAATTTAGATAAAAACAAATGCGAAGATAGCAGAACAAAAAGCAGCAAAGTGGGACACTAAAATGTATATACCTCATACAATAATTATAATCTTGGTACAAAAATAACATATATATATATATATATAATGTTCTTGAATAAACTTTTTTGTAAATGACTATTAATTTTTGGATGTAATACGATCCACTCACCTATAAGTGACCTTTTGACCACAATTACATTCAGTGGAAATGTATCGTTTCAAAGGCTTGATTGAGGTCATCCCTACTGGTTGCAACTCACATCTTTAAAGTATGTATTTAATTAAGCTATCTATCAATTATTCAACTTTTAATTAATAATAACTCTGGATGAATACCGTCAAAACCCTAATTTTAAAAAGGAAAATACAGACAGAATCGTAATGGGACTTTTGTAACCTTGGTATATGTATTTTTTTCTGAAATCTATACATTTTTTATACAAATGATTATCTTTGTGATGAATAATGCATAGTTTTAAGTCATTTTAAGCACAATCCTTCGGCCTTGAGTTTGCTCGCTTCTTCTTTGGGAGGGAGGGGGAGCTTTTGCGGGCGTTCTCCATTGCCCCCTTCTTCCTGCATAAAAATACTGTTTACAGCTTTTAATTTATATAGATGTACACTGTAATCAGTCAGGATGACCATAAAATGGCGCAGGGGCACGGGGCATTGCGCTAACTCCCGGATTATTAACGCCAAAGGGAGTCGAACCTCCGACCTCTGCCTCTTCACTTCGCTAATAGGGAAAGTGTTACCCACTCGGTTACGAACGCTGCTCTGTGTAGATGTAATGTTGAATTAAGGAGAAACCATGAAAGCATCCTTAATCCCCTGATCCTCGGGTATAAGGTTGATAACATGCATTGATGTATACATGATAATGATAACACTGGTCAACACTCATTTTATTGCCAATCATATTAGAGTGATTTTGGGGTAACTTTGTGGTGCTGATTCCGAATATGACATCGGTTTTGCTAGATTGGCTCTAATTTATGAGATAATTGGTACCCCATTGAAACACGTAAAAATGCAAAAAATTTAATGTTCAGGCGGAGCCTACTTACAAATTGCAGTGAAATTGTCTCAAATCATACAAAAGTAAACACATGAAATACATAATGGCATTTTATTCGGTATAATAACAGATAAACACAGTAAGCTGAATCGCATAATTACAATTAATGTATAGTAAATCTCTGTTTGTACGATTCTCTTTTATGTGGGTTATCAGGACAATCACGTTGGAGGTTCCAGCAATAGTCTGCCATCATGTGTCTGTCCCATCTGCCTTGATACCTTTCCTCCATCACCTTGATATCTTGATGAAACCTCTCCCCTTGTTCCTCGCTAAAATCACCAAGATTATCCGGAAATCTGTGTAAGTGGCTATGGAGAAAGTGTACCTTTATGCTCATATTAGTACCCAACTTTTCAAAGTTTGTGAGCATGTTTTGCACCAGTTCTTCATAATTGTCTGCTTTGTGGTTACCCAAGAAGTTCTTGACAACTGAGACATAACTGCACCAGGCAGAAGCTTCAACACCATTCATAAATTTTGTGAAATTAGAATCCTTGATAAGTGTACGGATTTGAGGGCCATCAAAGATTCCAGCTTTTAGTTTTTCCATACTTAGTCCAGGGAACGATCTACAAATGTATTTGAAGCAATCGCTATCTTTGTCCAAGGCCTTAACAAATTGTTTCATTAGTCCCAGCTTGATATGAAGTGGTGGGAGGATGATTTTTTCCCTGTCAACCAAAGGCTCGTTAATGATGTTCGCTGCACCTACAGTCATGTTTTCTCTTGAAGGCCATGTCACTTTTTCCAATGATCTTGCCTTGCCCTACTATCCCATAAACAGATGAAACAAGGGTACTTCGTATATCCACTTTGCTGCCCAAGCAAGAAGTTTACCATCTTTACACGTACCGCTCCACTGCCAACTGTCAACTGACTACTGGTTGGGTGGCCGATGATTATATACGGAGGGGGAATATTCTAGAATGATCGCGGAGTAAACACTAAGAATATTCGCGTGTCTCACCATCTAGAATGTTCCGGTAGTTTCCCATATGCACGCGTTATGGTTACGTTTCCTATTAATTGAGGGTATTCATTATCTCAAGAACTAGAGCCAAATCGGAAAAACTACTTTCATTTTGGAATTCAGCAACCCCAAAATACCCTAAATTCGTACGAATTTCCTTGGCAACGAAACAAAAAAATTTTTTGGTTGAGCTGTGTAATATAATGAAATTACATATTATGATTTCGTAAATTAATGATAGATGATACGGCCGTAGGCTTGAACAACATCTATTCGAAAAAGTTTGTGGTGTGGGACGCGATGTATCCTATACTAATTGTACGATTCTTCAGAAAAAAGTAATCAGAAACACCAGAACATCATTAACGAAAACTTGTTTTATACCAAAATAAATTGATTTATATGTCAATAACCGAATATATATTATATAATATATATATATATATATATATATATGGTGTGTGTGTGTGTGTGTGTGTGTCTGAGTGTGTTGTAGTGAATGCTGCTTGGAAAATAAATTTGGAGTTTCAGTCCCCTTCGTTTCGGATTAAAATCTCGACCGAACGCTAATACCCTTCGTCGAGATTTTACACTGTCGCCTCATCAATGCAGTTCAGAAATAAAATTCAGGTGTTTAGACACCTGTCTGGCGCCTTGATTAAGTTTATAGATAGGCGTTTTAAGATTTTCCATAATTCTTAATAATGGTAAGAAGCATAAAGAACCGGGTATTAAGGCAGATTTTACAGATGCATTTTAAAAGGTCCGAGTCGATATTTTAACAAATAGCTCGCCAGGGAATGCGAGAGAGAAAAGTTTTGGTTTGGTGATTACTTCACTTTAGACGAAAACAAATGCTGAAGCATTTTTTCTGAGGATCAAGTCATTATCAGATTTTCAGAAACGGATTAGCTTCCCTGAAAGATATTAAAAAGTCTTAACCTGAAAAATATTTTTTTTTAAATTTAAAACAAAAAATTATCAGATATATATATACAAGGTAGAGAATTTTGAGCTTATATACACAAAATGCATACACTTTAAAAAGAAAGAAGACTATTAATTTCATTTACTCGTTGTATTGTGTGATATTTTTTGCATATCTGACTGAATGTTTTGTGAATTTAATGTGAACAGGAAATACTCCCAATTGTTATTTCAGAAATAATGTATCTTAAATCTGGGTAGGCTACTTCAAAAATGTGGTGCGTCAAAGAGAACTGAAAAGAGATATTTATTCCAAAACTCCAGAATGACTTGTCGACGAGATGTATCGTGTTAATTTTAGCTACTCTAGGAGTGATTTAGTGTTATTAAATAACATGAACGCTGTTTTTTCGCGTGAAAAAAGGAGAGAGACAAACATATCTATATATAAAGACACGTTGTCGAGGGATAAGTGGATGTCATGTATTATTATTGTACACATGACATCCACCACACAAACACCACACACACACACACACACACACACACCGACTATATATATATATATATTATATATATAAAAATAACATTGGTGGCTTTAGTACGTGTATAAAACAACATTGGCTGGTACATTCGTTGATGACGGGGGGAGTTGTTTCCGAGTTTAACTTCGATATTGAAGATCTATAATGACGTATATATATATATATATATATATATATGAAAATTATTTCACGAAAGTAACACGTGAAAAATATTTATGATGGATAAAACCACGAAGGAAAGGAAACACAAAATGGTGCTCAAGCGCTTTCGTCTAATGACATCCTCAGGAACACTGAAGTACATAAAAGGGTTACAGCCATATAATATAAATATACATATATATATATATATATATATATATATATATATGCAATAAACGGAGAAGTAAAAATTAAAAATTAAAGGATTAGAGAGGCATACAGATTTGTAAGGAAAAAATAATCGATTTTTAGCACAAGATCAAATGAATTATAAAAATACAAATTTATACTGGATATCTGCCCGCGGGTTTTAACCACTGTGCCTTTTATGGTTAAGTTTCGATGTATGTAAAAATAAAATGAAAATTAAAAGTTAATAAAGTAGCATACAAGTTTACCAAGATTAGCGTTCTACCCTTCTCTTATCTAAATCTTTTTGAAGGAATTCAAAACAACAGGATCGAGTTGGAAAAAGACCTTTGTGCTTATGTTGAAGTTATTTGAAAGTTGGATAATGGCAGACTCAAGAATATTTCTATTAACAATGTTGCTAGAGTGGAATAAAACTGAAGCATTATTCCAATCAATACAGTGGGATAACTCTGACAAATGGACAAAAAGGGCACTGGACAACTGTCCTGTTCTAACGGAATATTGATGCTGTTTTATACGTGTGTGCAAATCCTTTCCCGTCTGACCTATGTAAAAGGAATCACATTGTTTACAACCAATTTTATAGATAATGCCTGAATTATTGGTAGGGCCTATTTTTTTACTAAAAGGCAGAGTGTTAAAACCCGGGCAGATTTCCAGTATAAATTTGTATTTTTATAATTCATTCGATCTTGTGCTAAAAATCTATATTTTTTCCTTACAAATCTGTATGCCTCTCTGATAATCCTTTAATTTTTAATTTTTACTTCTCCGTGTATTGCATATATATATAACATAGATATATATATATATATATATATATATATATATGTATATTGTATATTATTTATAGGCTGTAACCCTTTATGTACTTCAGTGTTCCTGAGGATGTCATTAGACGAAAGCGCTTGAGCACCATTTTGTGTTTCCTTTCCTTCGTGGTTTTATTCATCATATATAATATATATATATATATATATATATATAGTTGGTTGTGCGTGTGTGTGTGTACAATAATAATAATGGTGTATATAAGCACACCGGACAAAAAATTAGTCACCCCTCTCAGAATGTACCTAATAACGTGTGACGGCGCCTCTGGCCTTGATAACCGCACGAATCCGGCGAGGCAGAGACCAATTCATCATTTAGTATGCGGAGGTACGCCTGCTGGTTCAAATTCATCGTCACTGGAACGAGAGGGCCCATTTCGTGGTACGAAAAACACCCCCAGAACATCACGGAACCACCTCCAGCCTGAACAACACCTTCGACGCATTCAGGATTAAAGGCTTCATTGGACCTGCGATGTACTCGTCGCCTCCCGTCATTGGAGAACAAACAAATACGGGACTCATCGGACCAAATTACACGTTTCCAATCTGCCGCAGTCCAGTTTTTGTGCCTCTGAGCCCATTTATAACGTGCCAATTTGTGACCTGCTGTTAACAGCGGCCTCTTCCGTGGTACCCTGCTCCAGATGTCCATCGCATGCAGTTCTCGTCGCAATGTCCGTTCGGAAATTGGTCGCTGGAGAACCTCATTGGTTTCTTGGAGCAATTGTTCTCTGGTTTGAAAACGATTTGCAGTTACTAGACGAGAAACATGGCGGCGGCCCCTATTGTCGAGAATTGTTTTCCGGCCACAGTTACGCCGTCGATTTTCAGTTGATTGCGAACTACACCACTCTTTGTAAACTCGCTGGACAGTACGCGTTGACACACCAACAAATTGGGCTACTTCAGACATTTTGTTTCCGTGGGCTCTGCCAAACACGATGGCTCCTTTTTGCCACTGAGTAACGTCTGCCTCACGACCAATTTTGCAGACTATATCCAACACACACTTTGTTCTTCACCACCTCACGAAACAGATCTGATCCTGTGTGCTACGTCACCGCTACTTGTCACTTACCAATGCTACATCAGCGCCCTCTGTGTGACCTTGAACTTCCTACTATCGGTGCTATTAGGGCTGACTAATTTTTTGTCCGGTGTGCTTATGTGTATAATGTGTGTGCGCCTTTAGGACAAATGGTTGTTAAAACGATATATATATATAATATATACTGTACCAAATGGCTGATAATGTTTGGAGGCACTGGCTTCTACACCAACTCGCTGAAAGACACTTATAATCCACCTGATGCTGTCAAGAAATCTTATTAAGCATCTGGCTGCCTCAGACGCAGGATGCTCTCTCTTCCTCTCTCTGGTTAGGTATCCCCTTTGGGGATGAGGCCGTCCCTCTTTCTCCCCCAAAGTCTCTTCTCTCTCTCTCTTTGGTTAAGTTGACTCCCCCAGCTTGCTGAGGGAATTCCCCCCCCATTTTTTGCACACTGGGGGGGCACCTTTCAACAAAGGGGATGGGGGTCGCATTGGCACTCATTTGATCAATAGTGCACTGCAGTTGCACTCTAATCTTCTGCGGCTATACTACTCGCATCATTTTAATAGAACCAGGCACTGCTAATTTTGCAATATCTTTGTATTTTTTTTTATCGGCCACAATCGATCGCACAGTACATGGCGGTACGCCATATTCCCTGCCAATATCTAATGTCTGCAGCACGTTCCCCATTTTCAAAATCATCTATAATTTTTAGTTTAATCTCCAATGTGGTCACATTTTTAGGCCTTTTACCTTTACTAACACTTTGCACATTCTTCGGAGGGGCCATTTTCACTTAATTTTACTAAAGTGAATTTTAAAGTAAATTGGGTAGTAAAACTGCGCGACGACCGTCTCCACTGAACGTTCAACAAAGACTGATGCCCCGCAGGCAGACGATGATTAATAAAGGGAGGACGATTAACGAAATAATGGTGTTAAAGAGGGAACGACGATAGATCGAAACGACAATAAATAACACTGGTATGCATATGAAATTTTTTTGTCTGCTGTGAGGGTTTTTTCAACTCATATTATATAAATCGACCAGGCTGAATTCGAAAATGACATTGGTTTTCCTCAATCAGGTCAGGTTTTTTCTCTATTGGCCATTTATTATAAATCCAATTTTATCCCCAAATTTATTGATTTTTTTAGCTTAAACACTGTAGATACGAGTAATATTATAAGAACACTCGTGAAAAATGAAAACATTGTGTGAATAAATACTTTTATTCATACAATGAATATGGAAAAAAGTTTATTGAGGAAGGAAGGAAGTTTTTTTGGCTTTCCGTGTGTTTTTCTTCGGGCACGTCTCGCTTCAAACACCAGCAATAGTCCGCCAGCATATTGATATCCCAGTTTCCCTGGTACCTCTCTTCCATTATTTTGATATCTTGGTGAAATCGTTCACCCTGTTCCTCACTATAATCCCCGCAATTTTCAGGAAAATAGTCCAAGTGGGACCACAAAAAGTGCATTTTTATGGACATGCGCGACCCATGAGCTTTGAAAGCTTCCATCAAGTTTTCGACAACGGACTCGTATTCTGGACTTCTACGCTTGCCAAGAAAATCAGTGACAACTGATTTGAATGCCTGCCAGGCATTCTTCTCAGTTGGAGTCATTGCGTTTTCGAACTGAGTATCCTTGATCAAAGTTCGAATTTGAGGACCATCAAAAACCCCAGCATTTAGTTTAGCATCAGATATATGAGGAAATTTACTCTCGAGATATCGGAATGCTGAACCCTCCTTATTCATTGATTTGATAAAATTTTTCATCAAGCCCAGCTTAATATGAAGTGGTGGGAGCAAAATTTTTGTTGGTGGTACAAGGGGCAGTGAAACGACATTATGCGACCCAGGTTCAAAATTCTCTCTGGATGCCCATTCACGCTGTGCATAGTGCTTCTCATCCGCTCGGCTATCACATTTGCAGAGGAAACATGGGTATTTCGTGTATCCCCCTTGCATTCCCAATACAAATGCCACAATCTGAAAAAAAATGAAAATATTTAAAGAATTTAGAGAATTTGTTCTATCAGATAAAAAAATCTATGCATTGGACTGTATCACTTCTGTGGGGAAGTTAAGTGTTCTTATACGTTCTCAAATAACCTTGGGAAAAACAACATAGTCAATAACAATAGTTTACTTATGATATTAGTATTACCTTCAAATCTCCACA